>VMKM01001289.1:0-159154 GCA_008360985.2 Macquaria ambigua | reverse complement strand
ATATATATATATATATATATATATATATATATATATATATAATATGGGTATATATAAGAGCCACAGACTCTGAACAACAACCACGTTAGCTTAAGAAGTCTCCTTCTTATCAAACTTACAAACACGTCTTGTTCCGAACTTAGCTTGTTGAATGAGCGACCATGCAGGCTAGATAGCTAATTAGCTGCTTAGCTGCAGCACATTAAACAGTATGTAAACTTACCTGCAAATGTCACTTTGGTGCAGTTTGATGCTGGTGTGGTTCTTACTACTCAAAATCACTGCTAACAACACGCTGTCTGCCCACGACGTGTAGCTACAGCACAAGTTTGTCCAGCCGGCTGAGACAATTACATTATTTTAGAAAAAGGGACGGCTAAATGTGATTTAACTTGGACTTTTTCCAAACAGACTGCGCTGTAAGCAGTGGGAAATGAATGGATGGATGGAGTCTGTACATGGAGGATTGATGGCAAGTTTTGTTGCTCAAGTGAAGTTTCAGAAGTGTCAACACTTCACAGAAAGCTTTGCCAACCAAATTCCATCAAGAAATTGAAAAAGATTGTCAAACTAAAAGGTGATGGAAACATTGGATGTCATTGAACATGTGACCTTTTGATTACTGACTAAAAGCTGTGTCGCACTGCCTCCCACTCACCTCTAAAACTGCAGCACACAAGGTCCTATTTTAGAGTTTCTTCGGATATAGTTTTTTGCTCATTTTGTTATTCTGCTCTCTTGTGGGGATATGTGTATATATAGAAACAATTATTCTTTCACCAGGCTTTAATGTTAGGCCTTTATCTGTGTGTTTCTTTCAGATAAAGCAGCACTCATGAATACAGGAGGGAAGCTTTTTTTTTTTTCCCCTAGCTTTGTTGTGCTCCTCTAAGCATCCACCATCAATAACACATGGTTTTCCGGGGCTTTGGATAATTGTTGTTATTCATCATCATTGCTGGAGAATAACATTAAAAAAGGCAGTGAGCAGGTGTCCCTCTGAAAGCAGACTGATGTCTGGTGACACTGGTTTTTCATTTTGGATAAACAGAAATTACGCTGCAAGTACACGGAGATACAGTGCTACTCACTGCATGAAATGCGTCATTTACATTTTCTTTCCAGATTATGTGATTGTTTTGTTTTGAGTTTGTCTCCATCTTTGGCTCTAAACTTTAATTGGCCTTCGAGGCTCCGCTACGTCATGCAATACAAAGGTCATGTTAGCTGAGCTAGCACTAATGCTAAAGAGCTAATCCAGTTGCATGTTTCCTGTCATGATTGGCTTGTCATAGTAGGAAAAGCACAGGTGTTAAATATAACATTGATGATGGCTCATCCGTTTTATTTAAGTGTCCCAGTGAGGCATGACAGTGTGACAGTGAGCCAGCATGCACAATGCCAGGACCCTGAAACTCAAGCAGCTATGACATACAGCTGTAAATAATTGTATTATTTACACTGCGACATGTCCAAATGTCTTCTGTGGAAAAGGCCAGCTGTTGGTTTGACTGTATTGTTTTATTAAATTTCATAAAACAATGTTAAAATCGATACATTTCAGTATGAAATGATTCTAAATCTGCTTTAATCAATATTTTTATATTAACGGTGGATCACATGACACTGTAATGTGAATGGCGTTGCTGGTAGTGATGAACCCAAAGAGAATTATTACCTGACTCTGCAGTTCCCACAGCTCTGCAGAGCTAGACTGGATGGCGAATTTCAGCTCGTTGTTTAGGTTTTTCCAACCTGCAACTTTACTGCCTGGTTCACTCTCACGGCTCTAATCAGCATCGCTTTTCAGCCCTAAAATCCCAGTGTACACTTCCAGAACAATGTGAGCATAGTTGAGCATTTAGCAGCTAAAGAGCCAGACATTCCCTCAGGAATTGTTTGAGACCAAAAACAGAGCTAAAAGGAGAGAAAATATTGGGCTTACATTCATAAAGTGGCCAGACTCTAATTGAATTCAAATTTTGCTTGTTTTCAAAATTCCAAATCTGATCAAATACCATTAGAAGTTACTGTATACTAATGAAGGGTGCATTTGAAAATGTTGCATTTATTGCATTCGAATCACAGTAATGAGGTGCTGCGTTGTTGAAAATAAATGGAGGTAAAAGAACAGAGGGATTGTGCAGGCTGATTTAAAACCTTCAACACGTTTTTCCTTCACTGCAAAGAGTTTTACTATTTTATCAAGGACAGTTGTGTTGTGCTCTTTTCCACAAATTCATTTTCTTCCAGTACAAATAGCCTAGCTAACAAGGCTACCAAAAAGTACCCTTAAACGCTTTGTCTGCCAGGTGACCCTCAACTTGCACATTAGTGGTCTCTCAAGAGTCGTCCCTTTCATTGCTCTGGTATTTTATAACACTTGTATATCAAGCAATTTTGATTGATTTTCTGTATTTCTTAGATTTTCTGTTTGTTTATTTTAGTTTTGTTCTTTTAGTCGAGTCTACTCTTGTCTTTGTCTCCTCAGCTGTAAACTAACATGTTCCTCTCCTCGGTGCACTTAGGGCTACTAACATATTTTCTGGTGTTAAACTATCAAATGTGAAATTATTTGATGCATTGGCAAAAGGCAGAATCGCAACTGTGCTGTATCAATCATTAAAAGAGGTTTTACAAACATAATTAGATTTATATCAAACTATCCTGGATTATTACTTTAAGAAGTGACAGCGCAAGTGAATTTGAAATACTTTCCTCAGATTTATACACTTGAACGCATTATAAAATGTCATTGTAGTTACTTAATGCCTCTGGACTGTTCAGCCGTGAATTCTCTGTTCGCCACTTCAAAAGTTCATCAATTGGTTTTATAGATCGTTAAGTTACGAGGGTGTAGGACCCACATGAGCCCTTGCTGGCCTCCAGTTAAATCATGCTGAAGCCTTCGCTGTCTCACTAATTTTGTTGCTGAGACAGAGAGTAAGTGGAGTGAACTGACCAGAGACCTTTAAAATATATCACATCGACTACAATCTGATGACCCAAAAAAAGGGACAGCTGGGAGCATAAATGTCAAGAGCAAAAGAAAAACTAGACATAAGTGTAATATTTCATTTACATTGACCTCTTCTTCTCCTTCTTCTACTTCTTCTTTCTTCTTCTTTCTTCCTCTCATTGTTTTTTTTTTTATTCCCCTCGCAGTAGCAGTAAAGGGGATTGAATAAAATGTAAAACCATAAGGGGAGGCATGAAGGGAAGGGAAGTGTTAGGGAAGCTTAAAAAAGAAAGACAGTTAAGGAATGGAAAGGAAGGAAAAAGAGTGAATGAAAGGTAATCAAAGGATGGGAATGATAAAAACGAAGGAATGAGAAGCAAACGGGAGGAGTGGACAGAAGAAAGACATAACAAGGACAGGAAAGGTCACAGAGCAAACAAGTGACAATGACCAACCAATTACTTTTACTCCAGGAAAAATGCCTGAGTCCAGTGAGTTGCTCAGGCAGCAACTGAACTATCCTTATATTACATATTCTTAGAAATAGCCCTGTCATAAGTATTCAGCCGTTTTATTCTGCACAAGCACGATCCCACTCACATAAGAAAAGCATAAACACAGCTAAAGAGTCACGTACAGACTCACTCTCATGAACTCCCAGCGTTCTCTGGACAAAATCTAAGGTGCTTAGGAACTTAGGAGCATCCCCCAGAATGAGGTTTGCATTGTAAAAGTGAAGTTTGAATAGTTGTAAAGATGCCTGACAGGTGGTCACTGTTCTCACTGGAAAGAAATGACTACATTTGTCACTTTGATGTCCTGTGAAGCCAGCTCTTAAGGTCATGCTAACATCTTCTCTCAGTAGCAGCAGTGGAAGTAGTATGTCAAGTCACCAGTGGCTGGTTTTAGAACGTAAAGCCCAGTTCAGACCAAAGATTTGAGACGAGACGAGTTGAAACTTGAAACTGACAGTTTACACCAATGCGACTAGACAAGACGGTGTATCGTTTCCTTAGCAACGACTCTCTGCACTTCCATTCTATCTACTGGCTTTTCAGGCTTTCTTTGTAGCTGGATACAATTTGTAGGGTCTTAAAACATGAATGAGGATAGTGATAGTGAGTTGCTTGCTACAGTTGCGTTTCTAGTAATGAAGCTCAGCGTAAGTTCAATCAGGAAGACTATCTTTATGCCTCATTCAATCATTCACATCTCTCTCTCTCTGCTTCTCTTGATCAGCTGATTATGGGCGTTTTCTCTCACCATCTCACAACATTTTGCCACGATTTCCATCAGCCAATCACATTGCTGCTGCAAACTTTAAATCTGTTCTCCTCTTGCTTGCTGTCAGCTGTCATTTCAGTGTGGATTCGTTGCGACCCTCCTCCACCCCATTCACTTCCAGTTCACCACATTCAGTGTCCAGGTCGAGCTCATCAGAAGTCCACTCCTCATCACAGCCAGATCTTCAGCATCCTTCTACCACCACCACCAGTGTCTAGACTCCATCAGGGGGGTATCCTATACTGCTCACAGCTTCTCTACCTTTAAAATATGATGACATCATGATGGGGTCTAATCGCTAAAGACTCTTAACATTTCTCATCTTTATTATGCACTTGTCAATAAATATTTTTTCACTCATACTGAAGTCTCTCTGTTTTCGCGTTTCATCAATACTAGAATTGCAACTGTAGCAAGTAATTCACTATCACTATCCTCATTCATATTTTAAGATGCTCCAAATTGTATCCAGCTACAAAAGCCTGAAAAGCCTGCAGTTAGAACAGAAGTACAACCATACTTGTTGCTATGGAAATGATACACAAGTTGCATTGGTGTAAACTGGAAGGTTTCAGAACGTTGCAGTCCGGCGAATTGCAAGTAGTTTCAACTCATCTCATCATAAATTTTGGTCTGAACTGGCCGAATGGTTGAGCATACACAAAGGGTGTCACTTTGACCCAAGAGACTCATGTTCACTTGCTGGCTTTCAACAAAAGTCAACGCTGGTTTCTTTAAACCATGAAGGTGATCTTCCTTTAACCTTAATCAAGTACTTTTAGTAAACTTAACTAAACCTCAGCCATAGAGGCAGCAGATCGGAAAACTCTCCTGTAAGTTCTCTTTGAATTGGTCATGTGGGTTGTTTTGGAAGGCACTGCAAAATAAATTATTTTGTCATTTAAGTAAAAGAACTTGCTGGCTCACTTCAGTAGTAAATCAAGTATTGTTGATACTTTAACTGACAGGAATGCAATTAGCGCTTAGCAACACAACATTACATAAAGCACTGAAAAAGTGGGGATCTAACATGTTTTCACTGTCTGGTTGAGTAAAACATAAAATGATGGCATCCTCTGATGGCATCCATTGTATTTTAGATATCCAGCAAATAGTTTTATAATAGAATTTTTAAGTGCCTTCAACTTTTGTATCTCTGTGTGTGTGTGTGTGTGTGTGTGTGTGTGTGTGTGTGTGTGTGTGTGTGTGGTAGAATAAGGGGTCCAATATCATAAAAAGGGCAGTGTGACCCTATCAGCACTGAGGCTTCCCAATTTTGATGTACGGGCCAATGAATCAGGGAAGATGAACAGTTCCATTGGTTTTCTCATCAATACATTTCCTCACAACACTGCTGTCTTTTCATCCAGCAAAAGCTCCATTACTACAAACAGCCTTTTGACCTCTAAAGGAAAAACACTGACAGGCGACCACTAACACACACATATACACATACACATATGGCACCTGACATATCACCTGCAGAGTTCAGCATTGTACTATATGGACAAGGATGGATGTGTGAATACAGTGTGTATGCTAGAAGTTATTGTGTTTTCTGATTGCCCTGTCTCCGGCCAATTTAATTCATATGCAACTGTTTTGCACTTATACTTTACGTTCAAGGGTAATATTTTCTTCCAAAGCAGGAAGTAATGTGGCTATGTTCATATATGGTAGTAGGTCATCAACTTTGTCAATATTTGAGACTTTTTTCCTGAACCATAACCAAGTTTTATTAGTGTCGTACCTTAACCATAAACACGTTAATCATGATTTAATTGCCAAGAGATGGTGTTCAAAACATGGCATTTTGTCTATATATTGACAAAACCTTTTCCCCAAAATGTTTTGAGGTAATGCAAAAAAACGTTGGGTATGAACATTTCTCTGAGTAGAAAAAGTTGGTATTTTTACAATTGGGGTCTTATTTGTAGATTGCTAACATTTTATGTTCACATGCACCATTGTATGAAAACATAGATGCAGCAGCAGGTTTTTCCAAATACTATTTATGAAGTCCAGATTGATGTAAAAGGGACCTTTTCACAGCAGACATTTTGACACTATAGCAAGAAAAGCCCAGGTGTAACTATGGCTTAATTTTATTTAGGTATGCCAGCTACATGGTGCTAGTATTGTGGATGCTGGCTCACTTACATGGCTTACTGAGACAAACAATCCATCATTCATGTTACTAGTTACACCTGTACCACCATCATCACAGAGGTTATAATATTAGAGGTACAAGGCATTCGATTGAATGTTAAATTCTCCATAAATTAATGATTGATTAATGATTTTCTCTCTCTCGCCTCAGCAATGAAACAATTTGCTGCAGGGATTAATGATGTTTCATCTTATCTTACACACACATGCACAGTCATACAGTATAAACACAACCTGTTACACATATGGATTTATTTCCACAAACATATACAAGCACGCAATACCATATGTGTGCACATACGTATACATTCATTTCTCATCTTTAAAGATGCTGTTTCAGTATTGCAGGGCGGCTGATGACTCCGCTACCCTCTGGCTTGAAGACAGGCAGTTCGATGAAGCATGGAGGATCAAGGCTGTACCAGAGAGCTTAGACACTCTGCTGAAAAATTAATGACCAAACACAGACATCTACATCATGTAAACACTACAAATAAGATGTCTCTATCAGCAGAGAGCGGAAACGTAGCCGGTTAACGATCTTGTTTTTATGGGTGGTACTGAACAAAGGCAGCAAGCCTGAATTATGCATCTCAGCAAAATGCATGAGCTAGTTATAGCTAGTGTGGCTCCTAATGTGAGTTTCTTGTGAAAACAAACCCTGTGAGTACACACAATAACACATGCATTTACACTCATGCATACTCTCTCTCATAGACACACAAACACAGATACACAAATTTGTGTTTAACACACAGTGCTGGGGAACCTACAGCACAGCGTTCCTCTGGGGAAATATGGTCTAGTAAAGTTTCTGTGCTAAAGTAATTCAAACTTTGTGTGTATAAAATGATCATATCTGCAAATGCAATGTCAAATATTTCAAAATACCACTGATTAGTGGGGTTTGCAAAGGAGGCTTAATTAAGACATGAAAGAGTTTAAGCTATTAAAGATAACTGAAAATAAATAGGAAGAAAAAGTGTGACTTCTTTTCTTTTTTTTAAGCCAACAATCACAAGCAGTTAGACGCCTGCTTCTTAAATCTGCACTGTGCATGTTTGTATATTAACAGTGGCATTAGGTGGTGTCTATTTGAATTCTGAGGACTTTGTCAATGCCTACACTTCATATAACTTGGCGTCAGTAAATAAGTGGATTGATCAGCCATTATTTATTAATCGCAAGCGACAGTGATTGGCCAGGTGTGCAGAGGTGACTTTCATGTGTACAACCGAGTGCAAGGCCATGAATTCCTTTGGGGAGAGACTTCCAGAAAGTGTCTGACGTTATCCAAATTTGCGTGATCGACAAAGCTCATCTTTCCCCTCTCTATGACGGCAGGCTTTTCGCCCCACCTTGGGAACAGGCATAAACATGTTTGTATTCGGGTTACACTTTGTATGAACTAGTTTGTTTTACCCATACTGAACCCTTTAAACTATCATGTTCAGCTTCTCCTGTTTTGGATTATCCGACTCTAGTAATTGAACTTAAGTAGTGCAGATGTTAGTGGTAGCGACATGGCAACGTATACACACTGACTATGTTGTGCCTGTGTTTCTACTTTTTTCCCTCTTTCTCTACACTTTTTCCCATTATTTCTCGCTACACATGCATCTTCAACCCAATTTGTGCTGACTCTGCAAAACTGCATTTGCTTATTTTTAACTTAAATTTGGCTCTTGGCCAAATTGTCCCCAATTACTCGTCCCCACTTGCCACAAATAGCAGGTTTAAAGTCTGAAATTGGTCCCCAAATGCTATGTAGCACAGAGCCCCCCACACACGTACAGTATGTCTTCCTGTACAGTAGACTACAGTACACCTGTGTGCCCTCATCACCATATCGCCGTCCTCGTCCCTGCCAGCAGCCTCAGGAGAGCAGCTAGCTCTGTCTGCTCTTGTTTTATACATAACCAGCAGGCTAATCTAATTACTCTGTGATGGAGAGCAGTCAATTTCACAGTCAGCCAGATACTTCTGCTGCCTAACAATTGGGGCCACCCAAGTTTGATATATGAGGCAATAACCTGTAATGTAATGAAGTCACCTTCAGACCAAGACCCCTGTCATTGAAATAATAATGAATTATAACAAGTATAATAGTATTTGGGTTTGACACGCTGAGACTCTTTTGCTTTCTCTCTGTCTCTCTCTCCTCTACACTCTGTCTTCCTTTCTCTCCCTCTCTCCTGGTTGAAATAGACCCCCCCCCCCTTTTTTTTGAGTTGCAATACTGAGGTGACTTTAAAGTTCATGGGCAAGCCTGTCAAGTAGGCAGTTTGACTGTGGCCCTCAAATGAGAGACATATGCAGAGGGTGAAGTGTCAAACACCTCCAACACTCATAGTTCAAACTAATTTACTTAAGCAAGGTGGAGGGCCATAAAAATAAAATCTTGGTCTTGTCATTGTAATAGTAACGTCATATTCAAAGTGATGAGTTCAGTAGCTTTATGTCTTGGCTAAGTGGGAGCTTATGCTGTGTAGCAGAAGAGAATCGGTTAAACACATGTGGTCAAGCTGAAATATTGCCTAGCTGTTGATATGTATGACTCTGCAGAATAGTTCACCAGAGAGACTTCAATAAGACCCCCCCCCCCTTCAATCATCTTGTTTCACTTGGTTAAAGCTTCTCTTATCAATATTTATATATTAATCAAATGACTACATGTAATGTGAATGGGGTTTACTGTAGTGACTACACATGTAGTGAAATATCACCTGACTCTGCCGTTTCCCTCAGCTCTACAAAGCATTTTAGCGTCTTTCAGCTTCTTGTTTTGGTTCTTTCTCACCGCTCTCCTCAACGTAGTTTTCAGCCACAGAACACAGCTGCTGTTCTTTAGCCAAAAAGCTCTAAAAAGCCACTGTATACTACCTGTGCAGCAACAAACGGCCCACAGCCAAACTCGTCAACAGTCAACAGTGACATGAGACATATATTTAACCAAACCACAAGTTTCCCTTATCCTTGTGGACTAAAAACCACCTGCAGGACATGAGCCTCATCTCCGAGGTCCCAGTCCTGCGCTTTGTTCACCCATCATCCACCAAACACATCCATATGACTTCTGTGTGGTACGAACATAACACAATTCACACAACAATAATGTTTAGTCCAAAACAACCACATAAAACCATTTAATAGTATATAGTCAAGTCAAGTCAGTTTTTATTTTATGGCCCAATATCACAAATCACAAATTTGCCTCAAGGGCCTCAGTGCTTCTTGGACCTTGCTTCTGTTTGGTCTTCCCACCTGTCCATCAGTCCATGAAAAGCATTTGAAGAGGTTTTGAAAGATTAATGCACCACTTTGGTCCATGTGAAGATTTCATTTCAGAGTAAATCCAAGAGCACTTATATAGGCCCCTGGTTCATTCCCTCTCTCTTTAATACAAAATGTAAATTGTGAGTGTTAGAGTATCTAAATGAAAATTAATGGTTTTCTATTAAGGGTTGTTGATTCAGTTTTCCCTGTCACATGTTTTTCATTTCAAAGATTAGATTTAATGAGTTATTCTGCGTGTTAGAAATCTGAAACCGCAATAGGTTTTGTTAAATGCTTGAACAGGCACATATATAATACTGCCATGGCTCTCATGAGGTTTTTATAGGATTTCTCTATTAACTGTTAAGATGTAAACAGTAAAGAGTTATTGACTTTGATATTAAAGTAAGAGGCTGCCTTGGCACTCTAAACTGTAAGGACGAGATTATTCAAAGTTCAAAGTTATCCTCTCATTTATCTTCTACAAATGTACAAAATAAAAACTAGGCTGGACTAGGATGGTGACGTGGGGATGGACGAGAGGAGGAGGACAGGGCCGAGACCTGATTGGAGGTCTGGAGATGACAGATGAAGAGGAATCCACAGCGAGGCGGACCAATCCCAGGAGAGAGGCTGCAAAGCTCTACTAAAATATGAGGGATCTGGACCACGAGGATTACTTCATAACACAATGCGTACCCGGCTAACGGCAAGGGCCGTGACAACAACTGAGCCAACTCTCCACTGGTGAAGACCATGAAATCTGGTCGAAAGTTCCAGGAAAAAGCTAGTGGACCTTATTATTATTATTTATTATTTTGTAAAAGTACTATTTCCAAGGTCAAGAATGAACGTTAATGCTCAATTACTGTACAATATGTAAATCAGACATGGCTAAAATGTATCCTTCTCAGAACTTTCATGAAATAGAACCAGGCATGTCTGAGCCAATATCTGGCTAACTAAAGAGACACAATTCAATTCAATTCAATTCAGTTTTATTTATATAGCGCCATATCATAACAAAGTTATCTCAGGGCACTTTAATTGTGCCCTCCATGATTCATAACTGCACTTGTCCAGATGCTGCAACACAGTGGAGGCATACTGTACATGTTTCCTCCAAGTTTAGAAAAAAATCAAACTTGTCTGCAGACAGACGATGACACAGACGATGCAACAGTCCGCAGGATCAGTCACTGTTATTATGAGTCGTACAAATGCACTGATGAAATGCATTATTCATCATTGTCTGATAATGCAAATGACAGAGCACAAGTGAATCCAAAGAGCTCATCCATTCTTTATACTGCACAAGAACTGGTTAACATCATTTTAAATGATTATCTAAACAGTGCATCCTTAGCATCACTTGCATCCTGTGTAGTTGACAGTATTTTCACTATTGCTTTGTTCTCTTTCCAATTCAAACTTTGCATGTGCCAAAGAAGTTTCTTAAGACTCGTGAATGTCCCTCAGTCTTTTCATAAAATGAAGTAGACTGAAAAACAAAAGAAAACCCCCACAGTTTTCTGTTTTCATGAGAGCAAGTTTGCATGAGTGACAGGATGACCTTGTGGTTAGAGAACCGCCATCAAACTTTCAAAGGTTTGATCTCGAAATCGCCAGGTGTGCCCATCTGCCAGCTGTGTGTTTCTGTGTGAGCAAAGAAAGTCCTAATTCATATGTGAAGAGAATGAATACCGTTGTGTGTAATCTGACCATGGACTGTTCTTTACTTTAGAGGTACAAGGTTTTCATCTGGCAGTGGTGATGTCCTTATTTCCCACAATGGCTCTGCACAAGGTCACTGCTTTATTCAATTTAGACAGAGTGAACAGCAGCACTGTGGGTTTCCTGAGCCCCTCCAGCACGGAGGCAAATGAAACTGAGGCAGGGAAGCCAAGTGACATATGTGTGTATGTGTGTGTGTTTTCACTGAAAATTTCTTTCTTCCAAGAACTTTCAGTCAAGCGTATAGTCGTGAAGATGTATATGTACAGTATGCCGTAGCTGTTATTTGTTCTGACCTTTACTGAACCTTGTTATCCAAAGTGCCCTGTAGAGTCACATTTATTTTTAGCACGGTGATGAAACCTGCATCCTCTCACAGACATTTTTCTCCTCAGCTAGATCCTCATTAAACAGTTGACCCCTTTTTAAGGTGCTTTATGCAAGACTGGGACTGTCACATTAAATGCTGATGTTTACTGATGTTTCAACAGATTTGTGAAATGAGAAAAGTGGGCTCAATTCTAAGGCCTCTAACTTCCAACAAGTAAGATCATCATTTAAACAGCCCATTTTGGCATTAAATTGCACTTTGGTGAATATTTTCTGTGTTACATTAATGGGAAGTTCTTACCGGTAATGTCATCCACGATTATTTGTAGACTGCACACGGTCTTTTCCTTTTAGCTGGGTAAATACCTATAGCAATCAGGAATAATATGTGTGTTTCATTAGCAGTCTCTATTTGCAGAGTGTGTGCACCTTAATTAATAACTTAAAATAAACAGTACCCTGTGGAGGTCTCATTGTAGCTAAATAGATTTTGCTTACATCACACATTTCTCACTAAAACACACTGTGTGTATTAACAAACCCTAAAAAATGTCTTGAATGTACTTCCTTCCTATAAAAGACTAATCCTGCCCCAGGCTCTTTTACATGTGACCAAAGGGACAAAAAAGTTAATTGGTCAAACACACATGAGTGGCCCAAGTCACTAAAGACCAAGGACCCGGCCTGAACAGCCCACTACACAATCAATATCATTATATGTGCAAGTTGGAAGGAAAAGCCTGGAAGTCTAAAAAGATGCTGCGGATCCTGGAATTGTAAGTGTGAATGAAGTAAAAGACGTTTTGTGGCCGCGATTGTCGACTGAAAAATGCATCTGAAGGGCATCCAGTGTAGACAGGGTGTAAGATTCTTGTGATGCTGAAGGGCAATTGAGATTCTGAATATTCACTAGTCAATTTGTTTTAAAGGTATCACAACTGGTTCAGAGGTGGATAAGATACCAGAGGCAAACTTCCTATGTGGCCTTTACTTTGGTTGTGTTTGCACTTTGGGGAGTTCCTCTTTTTTTTCTGCTTCAGAAACTGCTTACCATATTGAATTCCTGGTGTGTCTCAGAAAATGTGGGTAAATAACATGAATAGGTAATACTCTCTCACTACTAAAAAGCCCTAGGGCAGGGCATTTAACTGGTAACTCCAAGTGAAGCTGCTCAGCGGCTACTAGTTGCCAGCCAGGGTTCCACTGGTCTAAAAAAAAAGTGGACGTGTGGATATGAAGCAGGTGTTGCTGAAAGGTTGACATTCCCTGGATAAATAAAAGTTGAAAAAAATCTTTGTGTGTACCCTTGACATTGTGTGAGATGTGTTTGTGTGTGTGCAGTGCTACTGATGGGTGTAATATATGAGGCGTGTGAACAGGCTGTTTGCGCTGCCGCTCAGACTGCCAGGCTTGTCAAGACGAATGAGGGATCTGTCTCTGAGAAGCCCTTGTGTTGGCCTCTGCTCTGCTCTCTGCTGCCCTGATCCACCCTTCATCTGCTCTGCACTTCACACAGCAAGGAAGAGAGCAGCAAAGAACACTGGGAACAGGAGCTGGGAGTGTGGAGTGGGATGAGGAAAGATCTGATGTAAGCGTGTGCGTATGTGGTTGCAGGGAGCCAGATTTTATTCGATTTTTGTATTGTGCCTTTTTTTTCCCAACAGGGGCAGTTACACTACAGTAGAAGTTACCTGCTATTGCTTGCATGCGCATTTGGGCTTTGGTCATCATTTTTTGTTCTTTTATCGTCGTTGCTGTTTTCATTTCATTGGCCAATACATCAAACAGACTGTAACCTTGCTGGCAGCTGAAGCTGTAATGCTCACTACACACCAGAAACCAAACTTATTGGACGGATGAAAAATGGAGAAACAATTTTGCTATTCTTACATCTTCACCACCAGTGTGGCATACAGGGTAAAGTTTGTCCTGAGGGTGGCGCCAGAGGAAAGGTCATGTTGTTACCCAAATCAAAAGGGTTTATCTTCTATACGATGAACATTTTAAGACATCTCAAATTCAGCTTGTCAGACTCAGCTCTGCATTGTTAGACGAGGTTCAGCACTAGCTTAGTATGTAATGTTTAGCATGTTAATGTGCTTACAGTTCACATTTTAAAGTTTAGCATATTAGCATGCTGAGTTTAGCATCATGCTATGTTAGCATTAATCTCAAAGCACAGCTGGGGCTGACAGGAATTCTGTATTCTGTCATGAATGATGTACTACTACAGTACCATTACATGGCAATAACCTTGAGCTGCTAGTGTGGCTAAAAACAAAATGACAATTTGTTAATTGATAGAGCTTCAACTGAGAGACTGTCTACAAATTGTCCTTGTACCATTTTAAAACAGCTATATACAAAATCCTGCACATTTACATGCATCTATATGGTGAATGAAGTGATTGTATCTATAATTCATATTTTTTAAAGACTTCACTGTGTAGAAAGAGCTGCTGCAGGTGTTGATATGTTCTGTGTTTGGGGTCAGTTGAGAGAGCTGAGGAGCAGCAGGGGTCCATCAGAGCAACACAGTGAGAAGCTGTGAGTCCTGCACTCTGTCTGGATGAACGCTCAACATCACAAGGAAAAGGTGAGGCCCACCACGATGAACATAAACGCACAAACACACATACACACACTAGCTGGCTTACTCTGTGTATGTGCAACTCACCTGGTCACACAATGTACTAAAAGTCACTGCACAAGCTATATTTTTAGGATTGATACACGTTTTTCCCAGAGGAAGAGCTGCTGGAGGCTAAAAGTAATCTCATTGGTTGAGTGGAACCTCAGTGGGTGGAGTTAAAGAACCAGGATAATTTCCTTGTGGAGACTTCCATTTCTTCACAGGAAGCAGATTGATTACTCATCCTGAAAGTCGAAGCTGCTCGACCAAGCTGTTCTTCAGCACATTGATCAATATGCTGATTGGTTATTCGACACACAAATGCTGAACTCTTTGCTTCCAATTAATAATGTATTAAATGTAAATGTAAAAAATTAAATGAAGTTTTCTCTGCTCTTTTACATCCAACATGCCACTACTGATATTTTTGTGTCAAAGCTGCTGACAATATCCAAAATCCTTAAATTTGACCATTGCTTTACCAAAGCCATGTTTCCTTGCCAATTATGTAGCTGTGGTGGGAATTTATTCAGTCCAAGTTTCAATAGAATCATAGTGACCCATTATATAAATACCATTTTATATCTCATATCATCAATCTGGTAGTGTTGATTAAGAAATATAAAATTTGGCCTTCAAGTTCACTGCATTAATTAGCAGAGTTTCTACATTTCAGTGCAATTAAAAGAGCCTGTTTTTTGGCCGTTTTCCCTGACAGTCCATTCAAAGTCACAAGATCAATGTTCCCAGTTGAGATTCAGACCTTCAACCCCTAAGTTTCCGTGGTTAATTTCATTAAAACCATGCACGCTAATTAACGCTTTGACTCCAAGCCTATTGCCAGACAAGTACGTAGATATTGGACAATTGGCATTGGATGTAAATCATGAGGTGCAGAATTGTCCAAAATGAACGTTATTCATGAATACTGTTCTTAGCTCATAACACTTATCCTGTTGTTGTCCACTATAGCGCCCCTCAGTGCAATGCTTGAAACTGCAGCCAAGACACATGTTGCCTTTAGCAATTCATGCTTTCAAACTTCACATGTTAAGTTTGTGTATCTTAAATTCTCCATGTTTGTGTATTTGCATATAATAGGTTTTAGGTGTTGGCTGTGCTAATAATATACCTTCAAGACTGGGGTTGATGTTGCAGGAATAACCAACTGAGTACCATTGGCAGATATACAGGACATCAGTGTTGTCTAAATCAAACAGTCCATCTTGGTAGCTTAATTGCGCCCTCAACCCTGAATGGAGGGGTGCTCGACTGCACGAGAACAACGATAAACAACAGAGAACATCACAAGAGCAACTCAGAATTATGCATATCCAGCGACTTTATTCAATTAACTGATGTTTCAGCAACGCTGATTATTTTTGTTTTAAAAAATGACAAATTGTACTATCTTATGTTACATTACGTTGTTGTCTGATGTGTTGGAGGAAAGATTTAATCCAGATGGTATAAAATTTCCCCCAAAAAATATAGTGCAAAGTAGCTATGCAGGTAATGAAGGTAATTCCTGAGAGAAAGGTTGAAATATTTAAAACCCACTGACAAATTGAGCAGGAGATTGAGCAGGAAATGAAGAATCCATCGACCAAGGATCAAGGACTACATCCACTGATAACTATGTGTTTGTGAATGGCTGAATGGCAGGACACCTAAAGCAAGATCAGGTCAACAGTTTTTTGCACCATGCACAAGGTATATTAAACTGCAGGTAACTCTGATGCTTCATGCTACTTGCTACAAAAGAATAACTCTCTGTAATGCATCTAACAATGAGTTAAACAAGCTACAAACATCATAAAACTTTTAACAAGACTATACAACCATGCTAGCGGCTCTGTGAGACTGTTCTTAGGCACAGCGGTGCTTTGAGCTAAATGGTAACATACACGTTATGTTAAGAGGCAAACAAAACTAGTCATGCCCTTCTTATTGCTGCATTGCATTCTGGTGATTTTCTGCCACTGTGGTCTTACGAATCAGTCTCTTTGTCTTTTCTGCTATGAATTTCTCCCTGTATGATAGTTGAACATCAGTTTAAAATGAATGCTGCCCAAAAGACGCCCCTTTGCTGCCCTTCAATTCTGAGGGAATGACACCAAAACCTGACGCTGACTGTTGATGTTTTAGAGTCGATGAAACGGTTTCCATGAACCTCGGCTGTGCTACTGTGAATGTTTGTGTGCTTTTCCTGCTCAAGCCCAACTGAACAATGAGTCATGAGTCATCAGAGGTGAGCAAGCAAATCAAAGTGGATCTTGACAATGCCTCCTTGTACAACCTGTCTTTGATGTCTTTCACTGTCTGCCTCTTTGAGAGTCCTGGGCGCCGTGGGCCGCAGAAACGCTGCCTGGAAACAAACTATGTTTGTGCCAATTTTTGTTCTCCTGGTCAAAGACCAAATAATGGAGTCATGTAGCCACCTGCTGCTCGCCATCACTTATGCTGGATGATAACAGTAGGACAGTCAGAGGACAGACAACAGAGTGGCAACAGAGCCATTTATCTTAAAAACGTCTGTAAATGGGTTGAGAGGTAGATGGGTGACAGACAGACACGCCACACACCGACATGACACAGAACAACAAAATTAGTAACTGTACAACACATTAACAATTAGGGCAGCAATTAATTATTATTTTCTTTGGTCAATAAATGTGATTATTTTCCAGATTAATCAATTAAATATGTAGTCTATGAAATGTCCAAAAAATGTAACGGAACCAATTTAAAAGTGACATGAAGATATTCAGTTTACAATGATATAAAATAGAGAAAAGCAGCAAATTCTCCCATTGAAAGTGTGTAAATGTGTTAGTTACCTAACATGGAAATCCAGACTTTCTATCCTTGTCTGTGCATTGTCGTCTGTTACGGTGCCTTTTATGATAGCACCACTGCAAGTTGCCAAAGTCAGCCAAATTCTACACACAGGGGCTTTAAAAATGATGTATTGCACATTGAACAAATTAGTATTACTCTCACAGACTGTTGTTATTTGAACAGTTGTTAGAGGCCTGAAGCAAAGTTTAGACAACTTTTGTGTAGCAAAACAGTTTTTTTTCTTAATTTCTATTTTGTTAATCATTCTGCAACCCCTCAGATTTATCTTGCGACCCCTTTGTGGGGTCCTGACACCCAGGGTTGGAACCACTATACCACTGTGCTCTTTGTTGTATTACTGGTCATCTTGTACACTGCAGTACTTTATATATTGTTGACCATGACCATCACCACATGTGACTATTATATATAAATCTCTCCTTGGGCTGGTTCCTCAGTACATGTGTACATACAGTATATGTGTAGAAATCAAAACTGCACTCTCACAATGGTCTACAGATGTTGGTTCCCCAAGTTAGAACAAGTTAGGGAACAACCATTAACAATGTACTGTTGTGTCTCGTCAGATTTGTTAATTGTATTTCATGTCATGTCTTAGTTGTAGTTTTATGTTAAGATGAAGTCACTCATGTCTAGTCTCGTCCTGCACTTCCTGTTTTATTTTGTACTCATCTTTCCCTCTTGTTTCAGACCCTGACTTCCTCCCTTTGTGTGATTTTCCCGCCGTTGTGATTGTCTACCCCGCCCCTGATTGGTCTCACCTGGTTCCCCCTACCTCATGTATAAATAGTCCTTGTCTTCCTTTGTCCTGTGCCAGTTCATCTTGTTTTCGTCCATAAAAAGATTTGAGCCAAGCGTACCAGCGATTTTCCATGCATCAGGTTTTTCTTCAGTCTATGTTATCTTTTGATCCTCCTTGTGAGTGTTTTGTTCTGTACTTTGTATATCCTCCTTGTGAGCGTTTTGTGTTGTACTTTGTATATCCTCCTCGTGAGTGTTTTTTTTGTTAGATTTTACTTCAGTAAAAGATTTTGGATACACCATACACTGTCTGATGAGTCGTGCACTTGAGTCCTCCAGTTCTGTCGGAGTTCGTGACATGTACAGAAGGACTTGACATTGTCAGAGGTTATTACTACAGTTTTAAAGAATCTGGAAAATAGCATTCCTGGTCAACACTTTTGCTCATAATTTATTGCTTTTACTTTATTAGGACAATTCTAAGAATCCAAATACTTACACGTATGCAACTGAAGGGGTTATCTACGTGCTCTTTTGCAGCAGGTTACATTTGTCTCAGTTTGTTTTTGTTGTTAATATTATAATATCCAATATTCCTTTAGCTTCAGACAAAACTCATTTTTATAACCTTATTACAGTTAAATTAATTTGACCATAATAACATTTATGTCAACATCTTAATTATATGCAAGCTAAAACCCTGTTTGGGTCCATTAAGAGTGAAAAAACAATAAACTGTAATCTGAGAACACAGAGCTGACGTGTGCTTAACAAGCGGACATTCATGAAAGAAGATCTTATTTTTTCATAGCTGAATTAAAGAGTTACCACAATGCTGCACATTATTAACTTTTTAATCACTCCATACTGCAACATGCTTACTTAAACAGGAAATTAACAGCAGCAACTGAGCCTTGTTGTTCTTAATCCAAGGGGGAAATATTAACTTAGTCCCCAAATAAATCAGCTTTACTGCAGTTTATTTTCCACAATAGTTGTACATTCAAGAAATCACTATCTGCATTTTTAATTTGTTAAAAGCCGAATGAATGCGCTGTCAAGACATCCAAAGACAAACTCCACAGGCATTTTGTCTTCGTGTTTATTAATACAGCTGTTGTGACAAGCCTTGCATGTAATTTCTGCCGCAGTATGTTCCCGCTCTTCATCGTCAAATGCAATTAGCCGCGACCTACTTCATGAGAGGGAGAAATACTGTTATTTAATTGCCTCGCATCCTGGAGAGCAGCAAATGGGGTATGTTTTATATGATACTGCCAGTCAAGCTGCGGGAAAATAACTGGGAAAATGTTAATGGTGCGCATTCAGGAACACTTATCAGGAGGTTAATGAATAATTACTAACTTTTGTCAGAAAAAAATGAGAAAAGACCACATTTCATTCAAGTTATGGGTAATCATGAGGACATTTATGGGATGAACATTAAGTGAGCAGATATATTGTAAATGCATAGATTGTAGATTGAACTTAAGGAGTGATTCTCCTGAATACTACAATATTGACAAACCTTTTCATGTGTTTTTTTCTTATACACCGTACAAGTAATACAAGTTAGTATGGTTAAAAACAGGAATGAAAGCTGTTTTGCATCTTAGGTTTGAGAGAATAATGTAATCATTTTACAGTTGATGGTCAATCAATAGCAGTCAGGATAAACAATTTTAATGACCTCTGAATGTACGCTTATTTTAAACACGCATCAAACACATAACCGTAGTCACATACCATAAATCCGCTTTGTATTTTGCTGTTTATGTACTGAAGGTTGAGGTTAAATATTCGAGTGCCGCTCTAACTTTTAAGGTATAATATTGATTTTGTCTTTGTCTGAAGTGGTGTGACATTCAAAACAGAACCCAGTCTCACTCTAGTAACAGTAAAATAAAGTAATGTTTTTGCAAAATAATTCAACTAAAGTATTCCTTGGAGAAAAGAGGCCTTTTTTTTCAAATCTGCTGGGCTTCACATGAAAGAAAACAAGACTAAGAGGCACAGCGGTGCTTTGAGCTAAATGCTATCAACGTGCTCACCATGACAATACTTACATGCTGATGTTTAGCAGGTATGATGTTCACCATCTTACTTTAGCGTGTAAGCATAACAGTTAATTAGCACAAACAAATTAACATAAAACAAAATAACAAAGTGCATTTGGGGTTGAAAGTCATTATTTTTGCACACATTTGGTCATTTATGGTGCCACTAAACAGAAGTCGGGATCAACAAATATGAATATGGATATCTGTACAAAATTGCACGGCAATCATCCAATAGTTGAGATATTTCAGTCAGTCAGTCAAATTGAAACAAATCAGTGACTTAAATGTGGCTTCATCATGCTACAGATTGTGCCTGTTAATTTAAAAGCATTTCAGTTTAGTTTGGACATAAGGTTCACAGTTCCTCCTGGAGGATCCTGAAGCATTCCCAGACCTAATCCCTCGAGGGGTGTTCTGGGTCTGCACCGTGGCCTCCTCTCAGTTGGAAATGCCCAGAATACGTCCACAGGAAGGCGTCCAGCAGGCACCATGATCAGATGCTAAACCTCCTTAATTGGCCCCTTTCAACGTGAAGGAGCTGTGGTTTCTCTCCTAGCTCCTCACCCAGCAACTCACCCTCCAATCAACAATCAACCTGGAAGTTTTTTTTCTTCCTATGGACAGGTCCATCTCTGGTAAGGTCCTTTTGGGGTCATGTTCAGCTCTGCCTCTTTTCCACTGTCTCTCACCCTCTCTGTTGTGGCTTCCTATCAGTTTTCTCAGAGTGAAACCTTGTCTGAATCTAAAAAAGGCGTCAGTGTCACAACCTTCCTCTGGACCACACACACACACAAACACACACACACACTGGACACACAATGCCAGTCTACACCTGTCAGTCAAACAAATCATGCCATGCTCTCTGTCAGACTCTCTTGCTCACTCTATTCATTAGCATCACTCCCTCTCTCCTCCTCTCTCTTTGTCCACATAGGTGAAGTCGTCAGTGGGGAACTCTTCATTACCTCCTCTTCTGCAACTTCCACCCAACCCCCCAACCCCCCTCCATCCAGCCTCATTCTCCTTATCAGTTTTTCCTCCTTAAGCAGCTTGATCAACTCAACTACTGTTGTCACAAAAAGCTGATAAATTGATTTCTTGTTTGTCCCCTTCAGCTCCCTATGCCTAAGAAGGGAGGCGGTTTATCAGGTACTATGTCAGCAAAAAGAAAGATAATCTGTAGATGGACACCCTCCACCCCCATTTGCTCTCAATTAATCAATGGTTGTTGGTTCTCGTAGCAGTTCCAAATCAACAAATTTAGTTTTGAGTGTTCTCAATTCTTTCTTCTGTGCAAGAGACGATGAAAGTATATGTATAAACTGATCTATACAAGTTTTTTTTTTCATGGCTGATGCAAGGGCTCTGGTGAATCCATGTTCAGAGAATGAACATACTTGTTTTGTTTTGTGCTTTTTAATTAGTGTTAACTAACAAATGAGAATGCTTGAGACAGGTTTATTTACACAATTACAAAACATAGAATGCAAGATACATAGAAGACACAAATGAGCATTCAATGATGCATATGGATGACTGTTACTTGTGAGGTCGACATTGTGCGTTTTATGCTGATTATTTTCGTATTGTCGACCCAAATATCTGTGGGTTTTGGACTGTTCATTAGACAAAACAAGCAATTTGAAAATGTCAAAAAATAAAAATGATGTCCTTGAGTCGTGATTTGCATATCAAAATGTATGCAAGGGAGATATTTTCTGCTTTATTATAGCATTTTCTGAATTATGTAGACTTGGAAAAAAGAAAAATTTAATACAGAACAGATTTAATACAGAACTAACAGAAAAAAACGTGAAAGCATGAACTTCTCTCTCAAGATGTGTGGGTGTTTAAAACTAACTTTAAAATTACTTGCGAGGTTATACATGCCTACACACCCCTTTCTCCGCTTGGTTCACTCTGCTGTTGCTTTTCCTGTCTGTCTGCAGGGCTGCTACCAATTGGTAGTCAGAGCAGCAGCCAGTCTTTGGGCAGATCTCCTCTCACCACACACCTTTGTGTTGTTGCTTTTGTTGCCTTTTCTTTGTTTTCACAGCACAACATCCATACAGAACATTTTCACTCATCCACTCCTTACACTACTGACTTCACAGATTCTTCCCACTTATTTGCTTTGATTATTTTGATTATTTTTTCTTTGTTGTTTAGTGTACCCGTGTGTCTCCCGTTTTTGTCGCAGTCTCAGAGCCGGGCTGTGACACATCATACACGGCAAAAGAGGACTGGTAAAGGCTGCTGCACAAATTAAATCTAATGGATATGCAACACACACAGAAACACTTGTATGCACACATGAGCACCAGATAGTTAATCATAATTGCCATTCTCTTATTCTCTCCATCTCTCTATCTTCTGCTTACTAATTGCTCTTAGTAAGAGCAAGTCATGATGAGAAAAATACAACCTGCATTTTTCCACTTCATCAGTTTGTCAGACTCCGGATCGCTGCACCAGTCGTCACTTTTGAAATCTGCAGAGAGGAAATGTATGGGGAAAGTTTTGTTGTCTTTACAGCAGCTAGAGGGTCACCTGTGTGATGTGGAGTCTCTCAACCCTTTCAGTCCCAGGCCCAAAACCTTTGTACTACTTTACCATTAAGTCTCTCATTGGCTCCAAATATGGATGTATTGCACACTTTTTTGCAGAAGCTGTATTCAAGATTTATGATGGATTATACATACATAATTTAGGTTTGCCTAGAAAGATATGTTACAAAATGCATTTTATGAGATTTCTGAAGTCGTCAAATTTGACAGAGCAGCAATCCACCTAATCATTGACATCTGGAAGGTTTTTGGTTAGCTTTTCATCCTGTTCAGCTGCTTCGTGTTCTGCTTTCTCCTGTTCTAATTGTACGTGCTGTGTGTTTTATTGTTGTTTTAATGGCTAATTTAACATCTGGCCAAGGGACAGCAGTTGAAAATTAGCCTTTTGGCTAACACTGGTACATTTACAATGATGTTGATCAATGTGTATTGTCCCTGAAAATATATTTTATTTTTTTAAAGAACTGACAGGGACTATGGGCTTACAACATCATCAGCAATAAATAAAAAAGGTGAAAACTGAAAAATTAAAACAGCAAAGATTTATTCAAAGTAACTTTTACTCAGGATTTACTCAAATCAAACCATGTCACTAACCTTTCTGACTTTATAGGGGTCAAGGGTCAACTCCTAGAATGTGAATTATTTACAAAAGCATCATAACCAATAAATAACAGAGGTAACTATTCAGTGAAGTCTTTACGGCTTCTTCCCCCATTAAGTAGAAAGGGACACAACCAAACTTTGATGCTCAGATGTTGATTGGATCGCTGTAGTAACACACAAGGAGGGGTTACAAGCAGTCATGATAACTCATTTTGCTTATAAAGATCAGGGCTATTGATATGTTGACAGTGAGATAATGCTAATTGGGTCGTGTGCAAGCCTCACTTAAACAGTGGTCAGGACTTCATATTAACACACTTAAAAACAAGGAATTGTGGTTTTAGGAATAGTTACCATAGCTACTTAGCTGGCTATTTGTTGACCAACATCTGCTGGGCGAAGTGACTTGTCTTATGCGTCTATAAGGATCCTGTTAAAAATGAAAATGGTTCATCTCAAGGGGTTTATGTTTGATTTTTGAAATCAAAATGACAGGTTGCAGGAGCAGTAACTGCGGGTGCTCGAGGGATTGTCATGCAGGACTCATATTGCAAAATAAATAAAGTCGAGAGAAACTAAAACTGCAGGAGACTTTTTGAGCACCTTCAAGTAAATAATGTTTTGAAAAGGAGGGAGGTGAGCTGCACCTTTCACTGGGCGGTGGATTAGAGCCAAATGAATCAATCAGAAGTTAATACCTTCCTGGCCAGTCTTAACCTGCCTCTTACACACTAACACACGCTCGCGCACACACAACCCTGGAGTGGAGATTGATTCATGAGGCGAGTGTCAAGTTCAAGCCAAGGACACCTGAGCACCTGCTTACAGCCAGTACAGCGCACACACACACACACACACACACACACACACACACACTAACACAAACATACACACACCTGTCCAGATATATGTCACTAGGCCCTGGCGGGTAGGGAAGCACACACGCACAAGCGCATGTGCAAATACCAACATTTAATGAGAAATAATGAGCAGGTCAGGACTGACTGAGCTGCTTTGACAGGAAACCTCGTGTGAGAATAAATGCACTAATAATCTAAACTTGTTAACTGAAGAACATTTACAATTGAAACAAATATTATGCATAGTTTTAGGCTGTAATCAATCACTGTTATTAAAAAAGATTGTGAAATGAATGCAGCAAATATACATTTTCTGCACTCCTTTGATCAATAAAAGTTCTACTTTTTTTAGGCTAACCCAAGAGAAATGCATGTATACTTCCCCAGCAGTCATAAAATAAATCAATAAATAATGGGTCACAGTATTGACACTTCACTATTAAGCCCCTGAACCACATTCACAATAGATAATAACACACACATGGACACACAGATGCACACACTGTAAAAACACACACACACACACACTCAGTAGTGTACGTACAGCAGATATTGCAGTATACTGCCCCCCCACTCCCCAGTCTCTCCTCATGTGTGACTCACAGGCAGGAGAGCAGAGGTCAAAACTCGGCACCGAATCAAATTCACGACTTTGCCTTCTTGCTGGAAGATGGAAAATGTCTGGTGGCTTCACGGCGAGCAGATGATGCCTATATAGCGGCTTAGCGCTGTCATCCGGATTAGTGTGTCATCAAACAGCATTAAGGTCGTTGATCGTCGTGTGACAGCCGGGAAGGGCGAGCCAATTATGTGAGGTCGAAGACTGGAGCAACGGGCTTCCATTTGAGGAACACATTCACCAGGCTCTGCACTGGAGGATGTGATTCTAATGCCTGTAAACTGAGAATCTCCAGTGGCTTCGACTTGGCTGTTCTGTCCAGTTTTCCATGTTTGTGTCCATTCATCATATTACATTTAAAGCCTCTATGTATAGGAACATTGTCTTCCAAACAAAGCATAATTATTGCAACTTCAGTTATTTTTGCACCAGTTCTATTGATTATTAACATCGCACTCGCCAAAGTCATTGCTGAGATCTCGCTAAAAATACCAGTAGGTCTAACAGGGCAACAAATAGGAGCAGTCAGACGATCACACGGGTTGTAAACAAATCCACAGATTAGCCAAACTTATTTGGAAGAGAAAACAAAGCCAAACGGTAAAACTGCATCGTAAACATCCACCACAGCTTACAGTTCAACTTTGATTTACCGTACTAGCCCTAGTTGTGTGCACTCACAGTTTTCCTGTGCAATGAGAGATTATCACCAACATATCTAATCTGTCTAAACTGTCTGCTTCTTTAAAACCTGTACGACTGTCTGACCGTTTGTGTTTGTCGCCCTGTTGGACCTATTTTTAGCCATGTTGCTGCTTTCCCAGATCTCAACACTTACTTCGGTAATTCAAATGCTGCCACATATGATAAAACTGATGGCCGGACCTTCAAAAATAAAACCCAAATTGTAGCATAGCTTTCCTTTAAAAATGATCTACTCAAATAAATTACTTAGTTGAGATTTTTAATGGTAAAAATGCAGGAGGCATGCTGACTGCAGAGTTTTTCCTCACATTTGACAGCCTTAGTCAGTGAATTTCACTATTGACTGTTTTATACATGTTTTATATGCATGGTTGCCATGGAGCCATGATCAACAACCCAAATGAAATGAAAATTGCATATGTAAAAAGGTCAACCTATCAATAGTTTTTCTATCTACTTTACTAATTAAAACACCCACGTTGTTTTATACAGAGAAAGTTACTCAGTTCAAGTTCTAGAGAAGAAGTTCTAAAAGCCAAGGTTTTCAATAACAAGAAGCCTACTCCTTATGGACCAAACAAGGCAATAAATGAAAAGCAAAACAGGGAGATTGAAAGAGAATAAGGCAGTCTAAGTAAGAAAAATACATACAGAACAAGAGAGACAGGGCAGAGGGGAGGAAGAAAGAGAAAGCAAAGGGCAAATAGAGTGGAGGAGAAAAAGTCGGACAGAGTGAAAGAATACCGAGAGGACAAAACTTTGGAATTGAAAGACAATCAAAATCTTTATGACTGCAAACTGACAAAAACAAACACAAAATACTACAAAAACAATATTTTCATGGACTGGATCCCATTTCACATGCTGGGCTCATTTTTGCCCCAGGCAACCCAGGCTCCTTGCTCAGGTGGAAGTGAGCAGCTGCCGTGGGCCATAATAACATATTTACCTGACTGTTAATGAAGAGAGTGGACTCTCAGAGGCCCAGAGGTCACGCTGCCTCTCAGTGACAGCGTCCACAGAGATCATTCCATCTCTCCTGCAAAGGAATGAGTCATTGATTTTCAGATGATATCCTTGTGGATATCATTTGTGGATTTCCAGGCTTGCCTTCTACAGAGAGAGCGACAGAAACAGATATGTAGAAAGAGAAAATGCTTTTTTTTTTTAAATGTGTAAGTCTTCAGGATATATTACAGTACAAGCAATTATGTGGCGGTACATCAATAAAATCTTCACACTGGTGTAACAGCACAGTTTCACCACAAACATAACTGATGAAGACTGACCCACTGAGATAGACTGCCGAAGAGGGTTTGCACTGTTGGGAAATTGGGAAAAAGAGGATTGTAAAGTTATGGGTTAGCTAAATTACTTTGGGTCTTTTGGACCACTAGCTGCAGGGCCTAATGATGTGAGGTCAGTCAGTCTGTCTGCTCTGTCGTCAGCCAAATCACTATGAGATTCTCAACAGACATTCATGGTCCCCAGAGGATGAATCCTAATGATTTTGATGAATCCCTGACAAGGCTGGACCCACCCAGGCAAAGCAGTCAACTGCCACAGTGTATTGCAAAGCCTAATGGCCTGATTTCCATTCAGTTTTGCTGTAGACCTTCATGGTCCTCAGAAGATGAATCCTAAAGTTTTTGGTGACCCTCCCCTGACCTTTCCTTTAGCACCATTGTGAGACCAAAATGTCATTTTAGGAAACAAGCTGTGTCAACATCTAAAAGGCAGTTTGCCATGAAATCTGTGAACATGTTCATGCTCACCAGAAGATATAAACCTTTAACCTCAAACAAAAACTAAACTAAAACAGCACTAAGCACAGCAAAATTATACATTGTTCGGTCCATCCAACACTGTTGTACTGTTTGGTCTGAATAACACTGCAAAGGCCACCAGCAGGGATTAGACTTGCAGTCTTGTTATTTCAGTGGTCAGTCCGGTACTGATGGAGAGTAGGAAGGGGGAGCTACTCTGGATGAGTCAACGGTCTCCAGAGCATCAGGAGGTGATGAGACTCAGCTGAATATATATGAGCTCATCTGAAATTCAGGTTTGAGTTCAGGGGATGGCCAGGGAAAAGGTCAGTGTCATCAAACCTGGACTGGACACATTCTGTTCTTAGGCCTTTTGTCAGTGACAGGAGCCCCACCCAGACTTCTAAGCTCCTCCCTCATCCTGCATTTAGCATTTAAATGCATTAGAAAATTTCAAGAGGCTGTGTTGGTGAGGGTATGTTGTTTCAGGTACCGGTGACACATGAAATATGATTCAAGAAGTCTAGTTAAGAGTAATAGATTTGTGAGTATGAAGGCTTATAAGGCACCAAAACGCTGCAGAAAGGTTTATAATATTCTGCATCTCTGAAAAGTTATCATGGCTGCAATTATTTTATCTTTCATCGCAACAATTGCTAGTTAACAGTAAAGATACTCAGTTCACATACCTACCAGGAATGTGCACTTGCACGTATTTGATAGGCCACCACAGCGCCTTGCAAGATTATGTCGTATTGCGCTCTGGCAGAAGTTGAGGCAAGGTTACCCCTTTTTGCTAGACGACCTTGTGTTTTTGTGCCAGTGCCCTCTGTGTTGGCTTATTGAAATGAACAAGGGAGCTGTGTTTTTTCACACGGGGCTAAAGTCAGTGTGAACACTCCTACTTGTTTAATTTTGCTGGATATTCACACTGTAAGTAGTTGACATAAACGAAAATTAAACATTAAGGCAGGGAGATCATTTTCGTGGTTTCATGGTGGTAGAATGATTTGACATGAGAATAATTTCCTCAACAGTATTTTGTGGTTTGTCAAACTGATATGATTCTCTTTCAATATGATAAATAAATGATAGATTTATTACAGTGCTCTCAACAGGGCGAAGCAACTAATGCATTTAAGATCTCTCTGCATGTTTAAACCAAGCTTCAACCATGCTGAAAGTGTTACGGAAGTGTTCCAAGGTTCAACCTATGTGATTGCATTTGTGACTTTTTTGGCAAAGTGATTTGGTTGCTAATTCAGATATGAGACCGTTGTATAAAATAGCCATCACATTCACGTAATGAACTGTCTGAAAAGGGCTTTTGACTGTCAAGTTGTGTTGGTCCCCACTGCAGGGGCTAAATTTAATTTCCTTTCCCTGGAGATTCTGTTTGAATAGATGAGGATAAATGATGGAAACTGGAAGCAAACTGGGAGCATGAGGTTGCAAATGTCACTTAGATAATGCTGTAACACGCAGGGGAACACTGCCCTTTCATGATGGATCATGGTAAGCTTTATTATGATCAGCCGTGGCTAAACTGAGAGGAAGCACTCATCCTGTGGACTCAATTTCCTGCAGGAAGAAAAAAAGCAGGAGGAAAATAACTAACATGGAAGGTGGGTAAGGAAAATTGCAACTGACTCCTGCCATATTGTATAAAATGGAAGGAAATTTGGTAAGAGGTGGTATTGAATTAAAATTGTTATTCAATCAAAGTGATATAAGAGCCCTTGACAGTGTGTAATTGCAATCAGTTAAACTGCTTAATTCAAACGGAGAGCCATGGGGAAGCACAATTTGCAGAGAGAGATAGAAGAGAGAGGGCAAATAAGAGAAAGAAGGAAAGAGAGAGAGTGTAGAGAGAGAGAGATTTTATTTATTTTATCCTAACCATCTCTAACTATGTTTACATCAGGCTGTGCAATTAATTAAATCTGGATTTTATGTTGATTTTATTGTGAGCTAATGTGCCAGTGAATGCATCCGATATATCAGAGTGACTTCTGAAAGTGCTGCAAAAAATAAACTAATATCATTTAATTCTTTGTTTCAGAGGAGTTTCTAATTGTTCTGCAATTTGTGTTTTACCATATCTCACCACTGCAAACAAATCAGGGGTGTTTTCACACCTCCAGATACGCCATACTCTTCTGTTTCTTGTTGTTTGGGAGATTAAGTCATTACTGAGGGTTTGTTTTCACACACAAGCATTGACTGATTGCTTGTGCAAATTATGTATTTCCTCCTCCTGGCTTTCACATTCAGTGTGGACTCACTCAAAGTGAACTCCAGACGACTTACCTGAGACTGGTTCTCTGGTCTGAACCCGAAATTGATAAAGTTTTTTATGGCGAGTTCAGATTGAGTGTGCCTGTGCTGTGTTGGTGTGACAGCGCAAACTTTCACAATGCCTACACAAAGCCATCTATTTTTTTAAATGCCATGTTTGTGTTGAAAACGGTTTACTGTTTCTGGGTTTTCGGAAAGATCTCTGTCCACGGCGAAACACCTGAACAATAGAACAGTGCCTAATCTCTTCTTCTCCGTCCTCTTTTTAGTTGGCTATTTAAATGTTAACCAGCAGTTATTCTCAAGCTGCTGTGATGTAGTGCTGATAAAATCCTTATTTTATGATTTGTGTCGTCATCTGACAAAATCTACATGAGTACAGGTTAAAGAAAGCGGCTGTACTGTATGATCGGCTGTACCAACATTGAAAATGAATGATCTTGCAACTTGCTTGAATGTGTCTCAATTTGCACCGCACTGAGCACACTTGTGATTGTTCACATTTGTTATGCACTACCCTCTTCTTTTGTTCGCGAGAAGGGGGGATTAGTGGGTGGCCCTGGCCCATATTTAAGGGAGGCTGGAGGAGAAAGATCTCACTCTCTCCCAGACAAAGCAGCCGTCTGACCGTCTTAGTGTTCTGTTTCTTTAGCTCCATATTTTGTGTTTCTTTCTTTTGAGAATGGAGGTCGTAGTCTAGTTTTGGTGGCTTTGTTTGTTAGTTTAGTTTATCCACTGTTCTGGTAGTTTAAGGGGGCGAGCTCTGGGTGTGTGATTGGCCCAGACTTCCCCCACCCTTTTGTTATGTTTGGCCAGGCCTCCAGACTCCCATAGTTTTGGTTAATGTGTGGCATTATTTTTGTAAATATTTTTTTTCTATCAAACTAATCCTTGGGTTTGGCGTCCTCTTTATATGTTGCTGGTCACAAGGTTGAGCCAAATGCTTTTTTTCTTGTTGTGGCCGTAATAACATTCAATTGCATCTTTAATTGACTTTTTATGAAACCATGCTGCCTCAAAAATATACTTGGAGTTCAGTCTGAACACACATTTTACTTCCCCAAATGCACCGATGTCTTGGGGGAAAAAGGGCCGTGAGTGCAGGAAATCCGTTCCAGTCTCCCCAAGTGTGCAAATGCCCCAAGAAGAAATGTCGCTCAACTCTTATGTGAAGCATGAGCTGCAGTCAAAAAAAAAAAACTGTCTGAAAAGTTAGGATTATAGATATTATCCTAAAACTGGAAATAACATTTATTTTCCTTACTTTCCTTATTTATTAACCTTATTTTCCAAGGAGCCATGCTGGAGTGGAAAACTGGTAATTATGGTGTGAAGTGGTTCAGTTCTATTATTCATATGTACCATAGTGTATAATCAGGCATTAAGATGGAGTACATTATGGCACTTTGCAGGCCACAGAGAGGCAGTTAAAACCGTTTTGCTAAGTGCATAAGGTGATAAAGAGGATAAAGAGAGACTGAATGAGACAGAAGGAAAGAGCAAACGTAAGAAAAGGAAACAGAGTTTCAGACCCAGAACAAAACTAAGAAAGAAAGAATGAAGAAAAGAAGAGGAGGAGGAGGAGGAGGAGGAAGAAACAAGGAGCTCTCTGTCACATCCTTCCATTATTTCATCCAGTTTTCAGTGAGAGGAAAGAGTCCCCTGATTGAAATAATACATTTGGAGTGTTAGTAATGCCACCTTAAGTGCTGCTGGAGGAGTCGGGAGAATTAATTGCCTCCCTGACTCGATCTCAGCCAATCACATTATCCCCTGATTTATGAAACAACAGGCCAGAACGCCACCATAACCTTGAGACCGAGAGGTGCTGCTGATCTGTGTGGAATTCCAAAAGGACAGAAATGTTAATGATAAAATCACGTTTAAATCTGAATATTAGAATATTATTATACTGTCAGTAATGAAATGTTATCTTTATAATCCAGTGCTCTTTGTATGTTTTTTCTAAGCCTTTGGACATCATGTTTTAGATTCTTACACTTGGTTTGGTTTGGTATATATATACAGCATACATAACATAGGAAAACAAAATTAAAACAGAAAATAACAATACAAATCACCATCTCTGAAGCACCATTGAATGTTTTTTCTGCATTGACCATTGGACCTTTTACCTCCAAGGTATTTAAAACAAAGGTTGGGTAATTGCACAAATTGCTGCAAATGGCTGCATTGTGATACAAGGCTAAGGCAGCAGATCCCAAAGTAGTCTGAAGTAGTCCAAAGTCAGGTTTAAGTCAAGAACTTAAAAATGAGGTCAGTCTTTTAGTTTTGTCCTTCCTTGACAAAAAGAAGCTCAATCAGATCTTTGAACATGAGTTGTTTAACATCAAATTTTAACAGGAGCAGATGACTGAACTGCTTTGATTTCTAATAATAGTGTTCTGCGAGGTCCACTTCACGGTTGGGGCTCATGAATGCTTCATGCTCTACCAGGTGTTCACAATCTGGACTATACCAAGTGGGATTTGAAGGAGGCAGAAGTCAACAGGCTCTTCTTCTTTGTACTTTGTATTTTCTTTTTCCTTCCTGCCCTAGTTGGACTAACTGTAACCTTGGTGTGATTTTGTGGAGATATTGTTCAGTTAAAGTCTATTTGTGGAGCTTCTTGTAGCTTTATTTCTTGACACAACTTGTCTGCGCTTTGCTAATGTCTCGTTGGTTTTGACCATGTGGTATTTACAGCTGCTGTTTTGTTGAGTGGGGTTTTGTCTGTTGGCTGCTGGACTCTTCTTTGTCTCTAAGTTCTTTGGTAAAGCAAACGTCGCGTTGCACCGTTTAGTGAAGCTGCAAAAAGTAATATAACATCCAGAGCTTGATTAAAAGTTTCTGGACTGCTGGTGCTCCAAACCTCCCAGAACTGCTGGTCCATAACCTGATTAAACGGGCCTTTAGATCCACAGCCAAGAGATTGATGAGATGGATGGTGTACAGATAACTATCTTCAGGGTAATGTCAAAAAGACAACAGATGTGGTGCTTGATTGAGAGTGATTCAGTTGTACAAGACTATATCTTGGTACCAAGAATGAGAACAATCTCAAATTGACTGACTTACAAAGAAGTTTTGCAAGAAGATTGCGCAGCATCTAAAGCTGCACAATCATGTAATCATGTCCTTCAACATCTTTGTAAGTCACTGTTAAAGTCTTCTGGTTTGATTTACATGTTTGGGAATATGTGTGTTAAGGGTTGTAACAACAACCTACAGCAGAACAACAGCACAACTTTACAATAAACTACAAATACTATAAAACTACAATAACCTCATTTTAAATAACTCTGCATCCTAAATGGCCGTACTCATCCCCGACACCAGAAGTCTGAGATGAGTTACACAGTCAGAATACTATAGCGTAATATCAAAACCACATGATTTAAGCAAACGTTTTTTCCTGCTGCTAATGTGTTTAACAACTGCCACCATTTGCGTCATGTCTAACCATGGCTACTGGCACTATTGCATGTTTTTCTGGCACTGTGTTTATTGTCATTTATTTAAATGTATTAATAACAGTACAGGGACAGGGGGCATATAGGATATATCACCTTCAGGTGACGCACGGCTTCTATACTGTATATTTGTATTGTCTTTAGTACATTTTGCATCCCCGACCAAGTGAATTTTCTTTTTTGGATTATAAAGTTAAACTTCACTTAAGATAGAATAGCTGAATGAATAGAAGAAAATGCTTCATTAATAATTAAGAATGTAAGAAATAAATAACGTATAGTAACGTAAAGCACTTATAGCTGAATTATTGTACTAAACGAAAAAACTAAGATAGATAGATGCCCCCCTGTAAAAACCAATCTGTTTCCTTTACTTTTAATTTCCACTGACTCTGTGAACGACTCCCCGGCTTTATTCCCTGCAGCATCTGAGAAAGAGAACGACCAGAAAAGTCAGCAGCGGCACCAGATCCTCGTCTTTTGACGGGCATTGTGGGTGATTGGATTGTCTGTATCAGCATGTCGGCGGCTGAGAGCCGCACGATGGAGACCCTGAGGCTGATTAAAAGCTGGCGCCGTCCACCTCCTCCTAAACAGCTTGTGACAGGCTGGAGTCCGGCGGGCTCCACGGAGGCTCCTGCTGCAGTGAGGCGGAGACTGGAGGTGCCATCGCTGCTTAGACTGCGCGTGACAGGAGCAGCTTTACAGAGGGACGGACAAAACCCACAGAAATCAATGGATGCTCAGCAGCAGCAGCAGTGTTGCAGTTCTGGTTGGCTGCTGCTGTTGTGCTGGTTAGTTGCAGTCTGAAAGCTGATGTGATTGTTGTTAGCTGGAGGATTTGAGAGAGAAAAACAGGTAGAAATAAAAACCAGACCCAGAAACCCAGAACGTCCTTTTCAACCTTAGAGGACTATTTGCATTTTTGAATGGCAGACCCACTAACAGCCGCCTTAACGGCTACATGCAACAACAAACACAGAGCAAGGAGTGAACATAATGACTTTGCTCGGTACAACACAAAGCCCGTCTCAAAACAAGGTAATGATTACGAAAGATAACCAAGGGCAAAAATACCAGGTATTTTCACAGAATCAGGGAGAAAACATTATCCAGAGCTGTTAACAGCAAGAGATTACCAGGCATTCGCTTTTTGACATTTCTTTCTGTTCTTTGAGCTCCAAGGACACTAATTGTTCCTATTGATTTCCAAGAGAAAGCACGCAGCATGTTGTCTTTTTCAGCCACATCAAAGGAAAGCAAAATACTTTGCACAGCAGCAAGATAAATGGAGCCCGGTCATATATTCTTCTCTCTGTTATATGATCATATATTATGCACTGGGCCATGTTTGCATGTTTGACTTTACCTATGTTTAACATATTAAGGCGGGAAGTAGAGGCTGACATTTTTTCAGGATTCCTGTGGGATTTCTGTGGGATGGGAGTCAATTTTACTATTCATCATGTGACTGGGACAGGAAAAAAAGTCAACAGGAGCGGGCGGGGCAGGAATCATAATGACAATAGGTCAGTTTATATATATAAATATGCAGTTCTAATATGAATAAACACTATTTTCTTGATTTTGAACATAATGCTAGTCGTTCTGTTGTCTTTTTTATTCTTTTTTATTCTCTCCTGTCTGCTCTGGTGGCTGGGTGGTTGCAGCCACCTGAGTGCATGACGTGTGTGGAAAACTGTGCAGAAGAACACAAAGTAAACTAAGAAAAGGATGGCAAGAACATCAAATCAAAATCATTGCATTGCCTAAAGACTACCCCCCTCCTCCTTAAAAAACACAACAGGGGAACGGGATGGCATGGGAGTCATTCTTCCAGGATTGGAACAGGACAGGAGTGAAAATCCACTTCCGTGTCACCCTCTATTGGGACATTTAAGAAAATGTGTGACTACTAAACTGCTACTCATTCCTCCCAGTGGCTGAAAAGGAAACAAACTGTACAGTTAAAATGTGGGACTTTAATGATGGCTGCCTCTCTATAGTGACCCCCCCACCCCCGAGAATGGGTGAGGTGACAGTCCGGGCCAGGCCAGACAAATGACCATTTGCACATAGACACAGACTTACACTCAGGGTCAAGTGTTGGAGAGCCACAGATCCATTATCGAGATCAGCCTGTAGAGGATCCAGGCGTCTAGACACAGAGCACATTACATGATTAAGAGGAGTTAAGATGCCGCACAGGTGGAGTGTGTATGTGCATACCTTTGTGTGTGTGTGTGTGTGTGTGTGTGTGTGTGGTGCAGATGAGAAGTACAGGTTCCTTCAGCAGTACAGAGCTCTCGTTGAGCTCTCAGATGAATCAATCCATGGCCATCCAATTTAGACTGTGGTGAAAGGGTAAATCGATCCAGGCTTGGGGTTTTCCACACATGGTGGTAGTTTTCCAAAAAAAAAAAAAAACATCACTCCCTGCACTCACGCTGCAACAGCCCCCGTAGCAAATTTTACATCTTGTAACACACACTTAAAATCTTTCAAATTCTTCTTCTTCATTGTTTTCACCACCTGATGAGTGCAAGGTTATTTTAGGTTAATCTCTGAACAATTTCTCTCCAAGGAAGAATGTAACAATGCATCTGATCCTCTGGAAGTATGTGCTCAGACTAAACACGAAGGGAATTTTAGAGGTTGATTGATGTACTAAATGAATGGAAATACACAAGTGGAGACAAACAGACACAGATTTGCTCTAGGTGGCACAGATCTGCGCAAGTTAAAAATCTTTTAAGTTGAGATCAGTGTGAGAGTCAGAACTTTCTCTCTCAAACACACCCACAGACACACTCTGCACACACACAATGTTTGCTAGCTAGCAACATCTGCAGGGTACATTAGCGGTTTGTGCTGAAAAACTCGGACTGCACAAACAGTCGGGTGAAAATTCGCTTCAGGTTCAATCTGAATGCACTTTAGCTGTCCAGTGCGGGAGCATGTGGTCCTGTGTTAAGTAGGTAAAGTGTAGCAATTGCATGTTATCTAGACGTGCAGAGACTTTCCGTTTTATTTGCTGCGGTTCTGAGATATCCATAATTGAGATTTGTGCTACCATCACAGTACCCATCCTATTAAATGTCAGTGGATTTATTTGTGTTACTTAAAACACCAAAACGTGTCTTTTGAAAAAATGAAAGTGTCAACCACAGTTACTCCACAGACCTCGCTGCAAACTTTTCCTGGTTGCTGTCATGCAGTGAAAACTTTGATTTATTGGAGGCATTCTGTATCTCTGCAGATTTGGTACATACTAAACTCGAATTAGTCAAATTCAATACAAAACATTTGGTCACACTTTTTGCTTGTCACATGTACACTGGGTGAGATAAAGAGATGAGAGAAACTTATGGAGACAGATGGAAAGAGGAAGACTGAAAGAAGAAGAGATTTAGGAAAACCTGAGACTGGAGAGAATAACAAGGACAGACTAAGGTAATGAAGGAGAGGCAGCACACCAATAAAGAATTTTGTCTGAGCTAAACTGCCTTGTTGAGATGCTCCACATGACTGCTGGAATAATGACAGAAAAAAATACTGCCTGGCAATCAAACCGCATATAAACCTTTATCACTCTCAAGCTTTGACATTAAAAAAACTCCTCAGAGTAAACAGTCCCCCATATAACCAATATAACCAAAGCTCTGTGTTTATGACCCTGTCGGTGTTGTATATCTTATATGTTGACCACTGTCAGAGTGTCAGAAAAATCAATCTCAAGCTGAGCCTCCTAAAGTCATCTGTCCTTGCACACGCTCATTGGCGCATTTTACGATCAACCGCAAGGCTCTGGAACATGGATCATGTCCATCACTGGGTTTAACTCAACGTACTACAACATGGCTGAGTAGCCATTATCTGATGATTTCTGCTTCATTAGACCAACAAAAGGAGATGATGTGACAAACACTGCCAGGTCAAATTCAAGAGGTCACATGTTCTGTATGTGTTCTGCACGTAAAAAGCACTGCCTCTTGTGTTGCAAAAATGTTAACCCCAGGAGGACATGTGACTCAAATCAAGCCTCCACTCAAATGTAGGTGAAAGGATTTAAGTTTGTGGTGCTTAGAGCAATGAAAAAATACTTTAAAAATGACACAGCAACATATCTTCCTAGAAACAGTGTCCCTGTTACTTTGGATAATCAACAGACCTCACTGTTTCACTGGAACTATTTTGATATATCGTTGGTAGAAATAGTCTCTGTGAAAGCTGAGAAGAGATTGAAAGAGAAATGAATCCAAATGGGGTTTTAGAATCTACCATACGCATAAAATACTAATCTACTTGCAGCCCATTATAACATGTTGCATAATGTCTGAATCAAAAACGTTCACCACAGAGAGATTTACCTATATCAGATTCTTTCATTTGAATAATTGCCTGGGTTTTATAGAATTATCCAAAAGTGAAATGAATCAGCAAAAGTAAAAAAGAAAGATTAGAGAAACAGCAGTGTTAAAAATAAAAACTGACCCCCTGGTTGGGAACTAGTACCCGTTGACTTACCAATGAACACAGTAAAGCAAAAAATACCAAGTGCAGTGTGACAGCATCCACTGCAGCCATGTGTCCAACTGGTCACCTGTTTGAATCTGGGAAGTGAACACCTCTGTTTAACCACCGCTACATCAAACATGAGTGAAAGCAAAAAAAGCATCCACTGATACCAAATGAACGTGGACACTGGATATCACATCATGGAAAGAGACAGCTGTTGATCATTTTACCATCACTGACTCCAGACTCTTTGAAGCAATAATTTGGAGGCAGAATGAAAAATGGCTCCTTGAGGGATTTTCTTTCCTTTCACAGACATTTCAATTACACAGCGCCCATCTTGTCACACTTCTTGTTAGAACATTTAATCCCTCTCCAAAGATGTAATGCAATCAAAATAGAGGGATTTGAACGTTGATTTGATGCTGAGAGTTGTGTTTACTCTTTGGGCTCAGTTTTTGGGCTGGACCATTGAGTGGGAATGCAGTTTTGAGCAAGGACTGTTTTAAAACCCCTTCTTGGTGGTGCATTCACAAACACACTGTATATCAGGGATTTGTGAGTCTGCAAATTAAATGTATTATATTGTATTAATAAAATATATTGTTTTGATAATGAAACCCAGAAGACAACCAGTAAGCATACAAATGGCAACATGTCCTTTTACCTAAGCAACAGAATAGTTTGTTTGCCAATGACTCACAAAATGACAAAATGACATACCGTTGGAGAGTACCAGCGTCAAGCTTACTGGACCTTCGTCGTCATGGTAATAATAATAAACACGTGGTTAATGTTGTGAAATGGTTGCAGTTTGGTTAGGTTTAGGCACCAAAACTACTTGGTTTGGTTGTAAGTTGAGTTACATCATGTCACTTACTAACATAACTTAACATAAGTTAACGTTACGATCTGACGTAAGTTAAAATAAGTCAACGTTGACCACTTGGTTTCACATAGGACACAAACAGCAGTCTCCTGGGTGAAAGTCCTGTGTTTGACCCATCCATCCACCTTGTCCTCCTCCCTATGTGGACTTTCTCGCTCTTTATACTAACTCACCTGACTTCCTCCTTTGCTCCTGTCATAATTACTACGGCCACTAGAGGCCGCCACCTAACAATAAACATAAATATGGGTCTATACGGACGTATTTTTGGGGATGGCGGTCTGTAAATTGCATGTTGAGATCTGATCTCAATGCGGGCTGACACGAGAAAATGAGAACACTTATTAATACCAGGTGTAGCTGAAAAGGCCGGTGATCAGATGTCGTTATACAGATAGCATGCAATTTGTATCTGGATACGTTAATACTTGATGTAAATGAGGTCATGATCCAGGCTAGATTACCAACTGGGCAAAGTGGCAACTGCTCTTGGACCCCAGACCCTCAAAGTCCTGACTCAGGGCCTTTAATACCTTTGATATTTCAGTTGATATTATGCGTACGTGGTGTAAACTATACAAATCACCTTATAACCAAACTAAACTTGAACATGAGTGGCTCGATAGGGGCCCATGGCTCACTTTTTGCCCTGGGGCCCACTATCTGGGACTGGTCTTGATGTGATGATCAAATGCACAGAAGCAAAGTCAAAACTTGTGTCCTTGTCAAGAAAAATAGTTTTGTTGAACAGAACAAACAAAGACACACTCAATTTTGTGTTTGATGTCACATGATCAACCTAAAAACACAGTTGTGCATTTTATTTCTGTTACCTCTGGAAAACATGCTAAAGTGGTGATTGGACATGATGTGCGATCATAAGTTGCAATCACTCACAATCGATCACCATCAAATGCATCTTCAGTAGGCAGGTAATCTCCTGTGGTCTTTACATGTCATATTTCAGTCGTTAGATAATACATCAAACACATCACGGAGGACATATGAGTGGGCAAGAATGCGTATTAGTTTCCAGACTTCTCCATCTTGTCCTTGAGTCTCGATGCCTGCTGGAATCTTTGCCACAATCTGCTAAAAAGATGAGGTTCATTTATCTTTTTAAGTGGGAGAAACATGCTGAGATGTTTTGCCGCTCGCAACAAACCACAACCTTCCCCCAAAACAAACTTGTGTGCAACATTTCCAAACCAATTAAGGACGTAATTAATGAAACCCAGCACCTGTAGTGCCAGAGCAATCACCAGAGAGGGGACAGTGAAAAATGTAGCAATCAAATTAATCAAGCAAAAGGCACAGGCCAATTACTCACAAACCATCTAGAGTGTGGTGCCGCGCTCGGAGAACAGGTGATAGTTATCATTAAATTAGAGGGAGATCAGCGGCTCAGGCTGTTTCATCATGTGGGACCTTGATGAACCGCGGGCCTGGCGCCGCATTTGTTGTGGGCACAGTGGCAGATAAGGCAGCCCATATGCTCAATTGTTTAAGAAGAGAGGAGGAGAGGTGTTGGTATAATGATTAATGAAAATGTGAGTGACTCTGCAGCAGCAACACAAAAACAACATCTGGTCTTGCATCGGGCCCTCGTGTACGTCAAGTGGATCGGTGGTGGTCCTATAGGTGAGCACACACACAGCCTGCAGAGTTGGAGAAAGTTGTTGGAATTAGAGCGTTTGGGGGAAAATCTGCTGGCGTTTCACTAATTCCCTCACCACCCACGATGGCAGCAGAAGGGGAACCCAAATCCTTAACTTCTCATACTTCTCATCAACTTTTCATTTCAGAGAGAGACGGCTGCTGAAAGGACCGCATTCATCAGCTAACAACAAACAGGAAGCAAACGCTGATGTTATGAAAAGGATCGTGTGAATTTGGTCATTTCTTGCATTAGAAAGGTTTCTGTTTTCTCTCAGATGTTGGCGCGTTCTTGAAATCATCATCATCAGTCTTAACGGTTCTAACAGCGCTATAGTATAACTTAGAAAATAACGGCAACTAAATGTGATGGACTGCCCCCTTTCAAGTCAGTTTGAAGTCTCTGCAAGTTGATTTTTATACCAAAATGAGTGAACGGAAGGAGGGACATCAAACACAAAATGTGTGATTTATGCCAAAACATGCAAACCTATAGAAATGTAGAGGATGTGGATCATTTTCTCTTTGTTAGCCCCTTGCAATGATGAATACATGTATAGATTCAAACGGATGTCTTATTATCAATGTGACCCTTGTGTACCTGTTGTATACCTGCATATGTTGCAAACAGTATAATGTGTTGTTGCTGTTGCCATTACATGATTGCTGCACACACATGGAGGGGTAAGTCATTATGTGATTAAGGAGCTGATGCCATAATGTCAAGATCTATCAGACTGATTAATTACTCTGAAATTAAAGGCCTTTCTTTACTATTAAGGTTGTAATATGGGCTATCCCTGATGTAATTAGGACTACTAAAAAAAAAATCATGTTCAGCATCATCTGAGATTTTCGTCAAGTTTCGTCAAAAGTCAGTCAGAAGCGTGTGACAGAAGTGGCCGGTCCGCAGTCTATTCGTGATTTTCATCATCGGGGCAGAACATTAACAGGTTGCTGTGACACATTCGTCTTGAGCTGGCATCTCTCTTCTTCTTTTACATTCTTTAAACCTGCACATTTGATAGCTTTGACCTCTTCAAAACATTGCAATGCCATTTGACATTGTATGATGATCAGCCATGGTCCTCTTGGCGTCATTCATCAAGGTTCATTTTCTACAAGTTGGTCTCAAACACATTAAACATGGTGTCTTCCATTAACGACACAGGCTAATGCTTTGGACAGTAAGTCACAAGCTGCATCACCCTTCTAAGTAAAAAAGTATTATTAATTATTAATATTAATTATTACATATAATTAATTATAGCTCTCCCATCAGGCTAATTGCATTATGTTATTAGACAATGGAACACAGCGGAAGCTATTTAAGCTAGCCATTAATACAACATATCCCATGAGCCACAAAAGCACGGCCTAAGCGTCATGGTAGCTGTATTTTTTGAATACTAACAAAATAATTTGTCCTTTATCTTGTTTAATGATGAGTGTCTTGAATGTTACTCCTGAAAACCTGTCCAACAGATAGAATCCTGCAGTGCCAGGTGTCTGAAATGTCACCTAAGAGATCATATTTGTTAGACAATATCATGTGGAAAGTCCATCATGTGCCCAGATGAGTACAGAAAGTTTCACAATATTCTTTTGGTGCAGTATTGAAAAAGGTTTCCAGCATTGGTGCAATCTGTCACATCAACGTGTATTCAATGCCAAAATGCTGCTTTTGATCCTGTCTTTAGTATGTTGTGTGTCAAAGAAATTAATTGCTCTGTGTGGGCAAAATCTGATTAAAGCGCGTATTGTAGTGATAAATAAATGGCGTAGGGCTGCTGGGGCATGGAGTGAAAACAAGGCCTGGACAAAGTGTGAATAGTGCTGTGCATTTCAATGGTGTGTAGCCGTGGTCGAGGTGAGTGAAGTGTGAGAGGCGCTGTCTGTGGTGCTGATTAGTCTGGACGTGCGTTACAGGTTGGCTGAATGGAAATGGCTCTGATGGACTGTGTGTAATAAACCATGATGACCTCCTGCTAATCCACACACTGCAGCACAGAGTCACTAAAGCACAGCCAAGGGATGGAAAGCTGCCCAGTCGCCACTCTGTACCTACTTTGGTCATGTAAACTGCAAAATTCAGCGACTGAAAGAGACTTCATCACTAATGCAAAGAAGAAAAAACAAAACAAATTCACCACTTAATGAGATTGGACCTGTTTCTACATAACTAATTTGTCATTGCATAGAAACATTTCCACTCCTAAATCTTGTTTTTGTGGCAGACATAAAGGAGAAAACTGCTTCACGAAGGTGTGTGATCAGGTGGGGCAGTAAAGGCTTCACTACATGCTGATGGACAGAGGGGAGGCTCAACTTTAATGCACAGCAGAAACAAGGCTGAGACGCCGATCCAACACCAAATCCACACACAACAAAACAACACGTGAAAAAACACCCTGCACATGTCCAGATCAGTCCTGTTACACACATTACTCACAGAAGATCAAGTCAGCCAGGGCAGAGTTGTGCACATTTAAAATTACAGACAGTACGTTCGATTTTTTAATTTGATTTCATGTATTTCCTCCATGAGCATTTAGCTGCTAAAGAGTCAGATATTTCCCTCAAGAGCTGGTTGCTAAGATGTTAACAACTTTATAAGGTAAGGTCCTTGAGGCCTAACAAACCCATTGAATGCATTTCGTTCCTCATAAAACATTTGCAAAGCGTATTATATATATATATATATATATATATATATATATATATATATATATATATATATATATATATATATGTATTTTGATACTTGCATTGTTTACATCATATAGCAGTCTTTTTCTTCCCTGCCTATTTCCGGTGCTTTCCTATGTTTCTTTGAACATTACCGCTACTTAACACTAGTGTTTCGGGACTTCTGGTGTAGCCAGCGGCTACCTGGATAACGGATATTCGGGCCAAGACTTCCTCTGTACTGGGACAGTAATTATTCACAGTCCAATTAGCAATCTTGGAATTCATCGATGGGTTCCGAGATTTCATTTCGGCCAACACATTCCATCTCTTTTGCTCTCCACAAGAACTGTTTACCTGCATGCAACCAAAGCCCGCTCAGATGTGACTGGTCAATACTACCCGGACTACAAACAGAAACCAGAATGCTTCCGATACCAAAATCTTGTCCCTTGCCTACAGATTGTGCTTTCATATACAGATATCCGTTTATAGAGATTATGAGTCGTGAGGTTCACCAAAGTCTGCTGTTCAACACAGATACCAAAATAACCAAATTCAGGCACCAAGTGGTTTCAATTTGGTTTGGATTAGTTTCTTATCTGTACTGTACAGATGGATACTACAGTGTAGACACATTCAAATTTTTGTCATTTTTGATTCATGAGGTTCTCAAAATTGGCCCAGTTCGGACACCAGAGACACACAATCCCATTATACTGAGTCGCTGATTGTGAACTACATTTGGAAATGTGACTAATTCTCTTCTTTTTTTAAATTTCTCTTTTAACAACTCAACTGGAATAGGAACAAACACATCATTAAATCAGCAATGTCCCACTGTCGTCATCATTATGAAACTCAGTTTGATGCCAACATCTTTCATTAAAAAAACAGGCAGCCATTTTAGGCCCCAAGTTCCCTTGGTACGGAAATATGACGCTAATGACGAACACAGTGCATGCCAAGCCTGGGGAAAACTGCTCTCTGCTTTAGAAGCGTTTTCAAAGAATACCATTAAAAAATAATAATTGATGAAGTTGGCTCTGAGCAAAGGCACTAAGCGCTTTAAAAGCCTTCCGTCATCTTACAATACAATTTCCAAATCAATATTTCATTAACTGGATAGAGGTGCAATGTTCCTTGTTAATAAAGAAGGTTTGGCTCAGCGCAGACTTAACGTTAAGCTTTAGTGAATTTCAGGCAGGGAGGTGGGCAATTATGTTCCACCTGGCCTCCACACAGCACACACACACACACACACGCGCCTGGTCCTCCCTTGATTGTTTCTGTGTTTATGGGCTGTTTTATGACCGGAGAGCCTCTGATATCCAGCGTCGCCGGGCATCAGGTGACTTTCCCGGCGGCAACAGAGAGAAACAAACGTGAGCTCCTCTGACTTTGGCTCTAATTCAAGTGACAGGGAAGGTGCAGCCGGGAGCCGCGCTAACAATGCTGTAAATACAGAGTGAAATTTCAGGGCAGAATTAGCTCACACGCAGACTGTATAGATTGCTGATTCGATTTCAGGTAGAATTACACTAACTGATTTGTTTCAGCTGATCGTCACTTATTTGTGAAGAAAGCCTGCTATCATTATCTTATTAAAGTTAATCTCTGTCTCTTTACACTCAACATTTGTCTATTGACAACACACAAAAAAGTGCTGCAGAGAATAACCTATTTATGGAATTTAGTATTTGTGTTTGTGAAGACAGTGTCAATGGATCGCTTGTTGCCGTGGTAATACTTTTTCAGGCAAGGTTTGCAGAAGAAGTAAACAAATGATCACTCACGACTCATGTTGATAATCTTTGTGTTTTCCTCGAGTAACAGTTTTATTTATCAGGATGATTTCCTAGAACCTCTATTCTGAAGACCTTAAGTAAATACTGTCCTGTCCTGGTGGCCTAATGGTCTAACATACATATCATGTAATCACAACATCCCTTGTTTGATTCCTTGGTTTCGGATCATCCCTCTCTCTCTTAGTGTCTGTCGTTCTCTACCACCGACTATCTATTAAAGACAAGAATGGCTCAAAAATACTGTATGCTCAGTAGATGTGCAGCCTCAACCATCCCCCTGCAGTTGATTGTGGATTATGCTGACGATGATGCAACAGGACAACTGGTTGGATGTAAAATGACTCTTTTGCTTTCAGTTTATTTTCATGCTAATCCATTAGAGGTGACAGCAACCTTGCCAGAGGCAGAAGAGTGGGTTAAATGTATAATCACTTTGCTTTTTCTGTCTTTGTCTTAAGTAATTCACTATTCATTACTGTATGAATTCCCCTGTATAGTTTGTTTGCCATTTTGTAGCGTTGTCTGCATGTCTAGTGAGCATGATTATCCCAAAATGTAATGTAAAAAGTACAGTTAAGTACAATAGATGGCCACTAATCAAGAGCCAACTACCATCATGCATGCAGAGACAGAACAAAAAGTGCAATAAAAAGTGAAGAAGAAGTATTGTGCGAGTACTTTGCCATCTGTCAGATTATGTAGTCCTCTACACAGAATTCCCTGTGTAGTGAGTAGTGAATAGTGAATGAGTGACACAGCCTCTGTCTTTCTACTTCCTGTTGCCAAGGAATAAATGACATTGTACAACATAGTGAGTTTTGTTGCCAGAAAATCCACTTCACTGTCCCCTGATGGTGTTTTCAGAGGCTTTTCCACACTGACCAAGAGACAATTCTGAGGGACACATTAAATATTTGGCACAAAATGATTGGTAGTAAGTCCCAGCAACAGTATGGGCAGCATGAATCCTGAAATATCATGTTAGTTTAGCTTTAAATACAAAGAAGCAAACTTCAGGCAGTGAAGAAGGAGCAACGTTTGTGTTATAATAAAAAAAAAACTTTATTAGTTAGTTTACAGTACATGGGTTATTCTTGAAACTCTTGAGTTTTTATACATCATTCAATAGGGACAACAGCTGCATGACAATGAGTGTCATGCAAACGTTTGGGGGAAGTGTCTGCTTCACTTTCCCCAAAGTTTTGAGGAGTTTGGGGAAAGAAGATATAAAACAAATTGCACATTTCTCTAACCATGTGAGTCCCTAAATTGGCTTTTTTTTCAAAATGTTTTAAGATTTCAATCCTTTTTCTTCAAGACACCAGTTTTTCATTTGAGTACAATCAAAAACATTCCCTTCGAGCACACCACTATTCATTTGTACTTGTATATCAGCTGCTGTCAGTGCATAAAAATGTTGTTTGGCCCAACTAGATGGTGCCAGAGAGTGAAGAAAAACAGGGACATAGAACATCACCCAAATGTCTCTAAAGTGAAGGTCTAATTTTGTAGCCAGATGTGGGCTTTGGGAAGGAATCCTGGTGGAGGTGAGGTGGGACAGCTGCTTCAAACTTGTTTGTTTGTCTTATATTTTTGATGTTGAGCTTTTGTAATCTGCAAAATGCACTTTACTTTGATTCAGCTTTAGATGGATTTGTGCGAGGGTTTTGGCATCAATGCAAATGCAGTGGCGCTTGTCATTCAGGGCTGTGTGCCTGGACATTTGATTAACTATTGTACAGCTGTAATGAAATATTGGAATGCACACACACAGCATCAGAATTCAGAAAGTCAATTTTACTGTAACAGTCTTTAATAGTACTTTCTTTCTCAGCCTACTGCACATCGTCCCCACGCTGCATAGCTCTGTGCTGAGAGCTGCAGCATGCGTGACAAATTGAAATATTGAAATTCATCTTCATGAATTGAAAGACATGCAGCGCACATGCCCAGCAGGATTGTGTCAGATTGGTTTCTGTGTCTCTGGATTCATGTGGGATGTGATCCGTTGGAGGAGTCTGCAGACATGTTAAGGGAAGCCGTCCCCTGCGTCCTGTGAAACATGACGCTCAGGATTTGAGCTGCTGCTGCTGAAGCATCTGACATGCAGTTTGGAGCAGGAGGATTCAGATGTGGTGCAACAGTGACACCCAGTGTAGCTGAAATGCAGGGGTACTCATACCACCACACATTTACTCTGTGGTGGGTCGTGAAAACCTTCATGGAAAGTACTGATCACATGAAAATGATCACTCATCAGTAATTCAGTGTTTCCCAATCTGAATATTGTGTTATTAATACGAGTGAATGAACCCTGAGAGCGTGTAGCCAGAAGGACATACATAGGTTTTACATTACAAATAAAACGTGGTTTGAATTTTTATCACTTCTCCTCATGATCAAAATGTTCACCTAAAATGCCACTTACCACCTGGCTCCAACACCTAAATCCTGTTACTTCAGCTGTTGGACCAAATTAATTTGTCAACAGTGATCAATGAAGCTTCACCATTTTTATTCCCATGTATCTGCTCTCAGTAGTCTCTTGTCTCTGAGCTTCCTACAGTAATAGCAATGGCATACTTTTCTCTTGCTCCATCTCTGCAAGGAAGTCAGTTACTGCTCAGCACCCATGGGAGCTGCAGAATAACACCCATGCTTTGTGTTCTTGAAGAAAGCATTAACACAAAGCAGAGCAGGAAGGTTGGAGGATTTAAATCCAGGTCTGCTGTTCTGCTGATTTATACCTACAAGGCCTCTCCAGCTCTAGTGACAAGGAAGCTGCTTTCCAATATTGTCTTCCTTCGGTAATCATTCATGTTTCTAGAATTAAGTATGAAAACCAAGCCTGAGAAAACATGGAGAAACACTAGACTTGAAGAAACTGTCATCCTGACATATTTTGATGAAACAATGACTGTTTGGGACATGCTGAGCTGAGTGGGATGGGGACGAGTTGCAGCCTGTAATGCAGGAGTTAGAGTATCTTGGCCACTTGCTCATGAGTTCACCAAAAGCATGAGATTTCAGATAGAAGCAGCCGAAATGAGTTTCCTTTGCAGGGTGTCTGAGTTCACCGTTAGGGTCAGGGTGAAGAACTTGGACATCCAGAAGAAGCTCAGAGTAGAACGGTTGAGGTAATTCAACTACCCTGAGGAGGTATTCGGGTACTAATCCAACTAGGAGGAGACCCCAGAGAAAACCCAGAACATACTGGAGAGATTGTATTTGGCCACTGGAATCCAAAAGTGTTCCCAGGGCCATTTCTGTCTCTCATCTGACAGAACTATTCCCAGGAAGAGCTGGAAGATGTGGCCGGGGAGAAAGATGTCTTGTTTAAGGGACCAGTGTGTAAGATTTAGGGGGATCTATTGGCAGAAACAGAATATAATATATATATAAAGTATGTTTTCGTTAGTGTATAATCACCTGAAAATAAGAATTGTTGTGTTTTCGTTACCTTAGAATGAGCCTTTTATATCTACAGAGGGATCAGGTCGTCTTCCACGGAGCCCGCCATGTTGCACCGCCATGTTTCTACAGTAGCCCAGAATGGACAAACCAAACGCTTTAGAGAGGGCCCTTCACATTTTTTCATGAGTTTTGCGGCCACTGTAGGTTCTTCTACATGCTTGGAAGAGGAGAGTGAGTGGAGGGATTAAAGGTTGGTTGCAATCCGCAACCTCACCGCTAGAAGCCACTAAATCCTACACACTGGTCCTTTAAGGCTTCAGTATGCTTAAAACAACATGCATCTAACAGCATCTGAAACATCATTTTCAACAGTGGAATCGAGGGTTTGTGTCCGACAATTTTTGTAACTTTATGAAAACAGACAATCCGAAATGCAGTGATTGGCCAGGACGTGTGGAGCTGTGAAAGAGGGCAGGGTTTGAATGTCTGTCTCAAGGTCACTTTTTTCACTTTTTGTGTGTACAACACCATAAAGGCCTTCGAGGAGAGACCAAGACTGAAGTGTGTGATCATTACGTCTCACTCCTTTTATGACAGCCGTCTTTTCACCCCGTCTTTGACTGTGGTCATTCAGAACACTTGCCTTTAGATGTGGTCGGACAACACATCATTCAAACTAATTCGTTTGAAGCGTACTGAAACCTTTAGCCTACTGCCACTGCAAAATATTGAACTGCACCAAGAACAGACAAGCGCTTAAGTGCTTTTGTTTCTGCTACTTTCTTCCTTTCTTTTCTTTTAAAAACAGATGCGTCCCTGTCAGAGAGATAAAGACTGTGAGCTTTTTTCGGGAAAAAAAAGAGGTGAATGTGGCTTTATTGGAGGCTGTCCAGAGAGCTAACAAAGTGTTTCGTGTCTGGATTTGTTTCTCAAGGGCAAAGCATCCAGTGCCGGCCAGCAGGCAGCCTGCTCTGTGGTGTTTGTGCCCAAGATTTCATTTGGGAGCTAACACCATTTTGTGGCTGTCGTTCTCTGCACACCGGGAGACACAGAGAGACAGGGGGAGAGGGAAAAAAACATGGAATGGAAAAGTTAAAAGGAAATGAATAACACCCTGAGGCACTCCCCACACAACTGGCTTCTGATTTCTATTTGTTTCTCAATCTGAGCCTCCGCTGGGCCGCCCGGCACATTGACCGACAACCGACATTAAAAACAAATGAAAGGAAGCATCATGACATCCCTTTCTTTCATCCAGGTGTGTGTATGTGTGTGTGGCGGCCCGGGTTGTGCAGCGCATACGCTTGTGTACAGAATATTTTCAATGCACAATTTCACCCGTCATGAATAATAAAGTCCAGACAGTTTGAATCTTTCATCCAGTTAATTCCCAACTCTGGTAGCACGCTTTCCTGTCTTGTTGCCTGATGAGCTCATGCTTGGAATGAGACGATACATAATTCACTTCATGTAACCACTGAACTCCACCATGGTGTCCCCGTGGAGGGATGGTGGGGGGCAGCAGAGCTGGATAGGAGCTTAGTTTCTCATTTTCTATCATTTATTTACAGTATGTGACTTCTCTTGAAAACCACAATGGAGGAAAATAAGAGTTTTACCACACCAGTGACTCTTGACAAAAGATAAGGAATTGTTTTGTGATTATCTTTTGCCATTTTAGCATTTATAGGACATTCAATGAAGAGACAGATGCGAAACAAGGGGAGAGGGAGGGGTGTGACATTCAACAAAGGTCCCCAGCCAGAATTGGTTACGAGGCATGTGCCATAACCATTTGGCTACCAGGGTGCCCATATATAAAGAAATATTGATTTGTATGTACACCTTGCTCTGTGGTCATCTGGATTCAGATGAAAGTATTTAAATGTGGGAGTGTGTAATATACAGTATTTTACTTTATTTTTATTCCAGAGGGAAATTTGTCTTGCAGTAGTACAGGCACTAGCATAAGTACGAAGTTCAGTCTTGACCGTGGAAATGGTAGAAATGATGTTTGGGTTTGGGTCGGGTTTGGTCACATCAGCTGGGCTAGCCTACTTGACATGGTGGCTCAAGCTCTTTTTAGTGAAAATATAGTGTAAAAATAAATAAAAATGATGGGCCTACTGTCTGTGTTGGGCTACATCCTGTCCAGGGCTGGGGTTTGTTATTTACATGACAACACATGAATGCAACACATAGGCTATTTCAGGCGGTAAATATTCATGTAGCCTAGCTAAGGATGGAGGACGTCAAACATAATTTGTCATCAGGGAAGTTTAACATACTGAAAACCACGCAGGGAAGTTGATGGTATGGAGGAATTACGATTTGCTACTACGTCTCTAAGTCCACTTGCTATCTTTTTGATCTCCATGACAACTGAGCAGACTCAAATAGTGAAAAACATTCACGTTATACAGTGTTTACAATAACATTATTGTCTATTTGTGCAGTAATTACCTTGAACTACGTGTGGTCCGCCTGTGAAGCATATTTCCTCACCACAACAACAGGCTCATGCTCACAACAACAGGATCGGGATTTTAAAAGTAAGTAATGCAGCACGTGAGGTCATCAGTCCCACAATCACACACTCAAACTGCTTGTGCTGTGTTCCTATGTGCAGCTAGCTAGCTAACATGAGAAAAACATTGTGAGAGAGTTTCTTTGGAAAAGTTGCGAGAAAGGCCTTTGAACGTGAGTGTTACAATATTTAAACTTTTGACTTTCTTAAAATGTTATGACATTTGACCATATAGTTATACAGTTATACAGTATAACCCTATATTCGGGTCGTGATCACCATCCCATGACCACTTTACCAGTGTGATTGAAGTTTAAACTCCTCAACTACAAATTATATACTTTACATTTATGCTGTCCATTTGCAAATGCATTCGTTACAGTTTACAATTTTTGGATGTATTTTTCCTACTATTCCAGACAACCATTGGCTTCCATTACTTTCTGTATAGTATGAAAGCCCGTAAGCAGACTTTAAACTTGCTTGAGTTTTGTAATCTACCACACTGTTCAATTCAAGCCTGCATTATTTTTGTCAATGACATTATCATTGTGTGATGACGCAGTTAGAAGTGCAGATAGACTTTAACAGTCTTCGTCTTTATAACATCATGACTTTGTAACGTTAACAATAAAGTAGCAAGACTCCACTAATTGATTTTCATGTATTATGGATATGAATGGAAACTGACTGAGGATTAGTATGGTGAAAAAAAAATGGGTTAAACATGCCAAAAAAAAACAAAAAAAAAAAACACTGGTATGATCCTTTCTGTATTTCCTTAATTGTGGTTTCATGAAAAGTCATCAATAAAGTATAAGACAAGAGTTGAGCAGTAAACTACACGTTCTCTCAAGAAGTTGTTCACGCTCTCTCATACACACAGACGTACACACACGGCACAATATTCACACATCCATTAATCAGCAGTATTGCCGCTTCACCAGCATGATTCACAGAAACATGCTCTTATCTGACAGAAAGCCCAGATGGACCCCGAGCATCTCAGGTTTATTGGCCGAAGCTTTGCCAAACATTTTTCACTTCATTCTCAGTGTGTATCTGCTCTTCCATAGCCACCGGGCAGAAGGCAGTCATCTGTACAATGCCGACTAATTGGTGTAGACATTACACAAGTCGCATCTGTGTGTGTGCATTTGTAGACCGTCTTTGCATGATTACAGTTGGAGAGAGGGAAGGTGTTTGGTGGGAAACAAAAGTCAATGCAGTATTTTGTTGTTTTCTGTGGTAGGGCCACTTTTCTCAATGCTCTTGAATGCATCAGTGCTCAGTTTACTGACTTCATGGATCCATTCAATCATCCAATTTGTCTCAGTGTATTTAAACAAACACTCACCAATCATCCCATAGATTTTCACAGAAAGTTCTTACTCCACCTCAAAAACAGCCGATAGACTCCACGCTTGGACTGCACTTACTGATGTGTCAGCTAGGCCAATATCATCAGTTGATATCAGCTTATCAGAGAGGTATTAGTATGGCTGTATATTTTGGCAGACAAATAACGGACAAATTCCAGTACATCAATGCCAAAGATATGCTTGAGATAATTCAGAAACCTGTAGCCATGTTTGTATTCAATTGTCAAGCAAATTTTAAGTTTGATGCATTGAAATGATGCAAAAAATTAAATGCGAATTAGGCGCATGTCCATCGACTGGTTTGGAGAGAATAAACTCGGCCCATTGCAAAGCATAGTTTGGTCAGAAGTTGGTGGTATAGGCTATGCTTTACACATGGCTGTAATCCGCCAGTAAACAGAGTAGAAGAAGAGGTTGCCAACCAGAAACAAAAGGTCGCCTTGGCCATCCAACCCATCTATGGGAGAAACATGGAGAGAGGTCCTCAGGAATCATTACATAGTTTGTCCCCCAGAAAGCAGTGAAAGGTTTATCTTGGTCACAATTCTTTCATAACCTAATTTAAAGGATCGTTTTAAAAAATGTTATGTGTTAAAGTAAAAAAAAAAACGAATTAATCTTGGAAAATATATCACCATCAGATTGTTTTTAACTCTCAGTTCTCAGTGTTGGTATCAGCCTCAAAAATCCAGTATCAGTCAGGCTGTCGTGGAGGACAAGAACTCTGTGCCTCTGAATTAATATTCCACTAAATGTTTGTGTTTGTGCTCAGAGAGGTGGGGTAAAGAGAGACAGTCAGGTAGTGAAAGTATAGGGGAGAGAGAGAAAAAAGAAAAAAGGAGAAGATGAAGCCTTTTGCTCTTTTCAGAAGTTGGCGCTGCTTTGTGCTGTGGGACCGAGCCGGCCTCCAACCTGAGATTGAGGGCACTTGTCTGCTGAAATTGGGGCCAGCAGATGACATTTTATTTGAAAATACACTCAAAGCTGCTCAGAGCTGACAAGGGCTTTGGAAGGACGTGGTGACAGGCAGATACACGAGCTGGATCACTCACATCAGGAACAGGAAACTAAAGGCCATTTAGGAACAACAGAGACCGAAGCTCTGGGCCTCGACAGCACTGAGACACTGTGACCTTTAGAAAATACAAATTCCCAAAAGAGGGCATGTTTTCGTGTCTCCTCCTCAGTTTGTTCCTCTAAGGATGTTTTCTTTCTCTCTGAATTCAATTTATTAGCAGAATAACGGGCAATAATTATGAGTAGGAAGGCTGAGAAATTCAAAAGAGAATGCAAATAATAAACAGATGAGGACATGAAAGACACCACGTTAAGCGAACATAATTACATTCTGCAGGAGTTTTAGATAAGACGGCAAGGACAACAAAAAGCATAAGTAAGTAACAAAATTAAATGAATAACAAACATTCAAAGGATAATGTGATGTGTAGTTGAACATCAACAAAATTAATGTTCAGTTTTATTTTACATCCATGAAAACGTTTTTCATGAAGGCTGCTGTTTCCTCTGAAATCTCAGTTTTAAAACAGAAAGTTCTTCCTCTTTTCGCCAGACTGAAGCCTCCCAGCGAAGCCATTCACTTCCTGCTTATTGCTTGCTGTGTTTTATAAAGACAGGTCTGAGGATGTCTGCAGGCCAGTCTCTCACAGAGCTGTGGTCAAAGTGAAGGGATGAAGAACAGTGAAGCTGACAGGTTTATACTCAGGGGAGGAGTTAAGGGGGCTGCTGTCACCCTAACACAACTACCAGACCCATCACAGTGAAGCTGTGACAGTATGACAGACACACTCTTACGGCTCTATTTTGGTGTGGCACAAAAACTCTGATATTGTCCTGAGAGGCAGTGGGATGTTTTTCCTCTCCTGCGCCTGTTTGGTGTTTTGGTGGCTTGCTGTGTGCTGCAGTGCGAGGAGAGGCGTAGTGGAGGGAGCGTCACTGGCACACTGCAATTTCGATGTCATGTTTTACAGTGGTTTGCGCCAGCCACTATTCATCAAACTGCTAAAAGTGAAATTTTGGAATTAAGTGAAAGATAAAAGTAAAAATATGTCACTTTGAGTGCTTCAGAGTTGTCTTAAATTGGTTATGAGTAGCCTGTAGATATGCAGAGGCAGAGGGGAGCACACACCCTCTGAGACATGTTTTGGAATGACTGCACAATACAACATTAGTCATTACAACCAATACGTTATCTGAAGCATTATGTAGAATTCAGAATTGGATATTTCTAGCTTGCTATTTGCAGCTGCCGCTTTGTTTTAGACTGTCATGTGCTGCAAACAAAAGAATAAAGCTGGCATTGATTGTCTGCACCTGTCGATGTGGCATTAACTTCCCCTTATTATCCGTTTTCTATCTGTACCTCCTCTACCAGCAGCAGACTTTCCTCCCTGCTCCAGCTTGGCTTTCTTTTTGTTTCTGGTTCAGCGAATTTCCAATCATTTGCTCCCTATTTATATATTTATGAATCATAAGTATATTAAATTGATGTTAATTGTATCTGTTAATTGCTACTGGAGTTATTATTGCACGAACATTAACTTAAAAATTTAAATATTGTATGCTTGTGTCGATCACACTCAATGAAGGACTTTTTAACTTGCAAGAATTATTCTTAAAAATGCTCTAAAGAGCCAACTTATAAGTTTGATAAATATGGGCCCCCAATTAGTCCACTTTCTGTTGTAACAGGTGACCTAACATAACATTTTACTAATTTTACAGCCAAGCAAAAACATGTAGGCTGTGCATTTAAAAAAAAAAAAAAGAAAAAAAGATAATAAAAGATAATATTCTGGAACACTAATAAACACTGTTATGTCCATCACACAGTTAACCAATGATAAATAAAAAACAGTTTCGATAAAATGACACCTGCACTCTTTTGCACCAAACCTGCACTTAGTGCGGGATTTTTTCAATTGAACCTTCAGATAATATTTCTTTGCATTCTTTAGTATTTACATCATTTCAATATCCACTAATCTTCCGGGAACCAACACAGACAGACCTACCATGCTAATGGTGAACAAAGCAGAAAATTAATCTGCTTAGACTAGATTCTGTTAAGTGCACCCCAGGGCTGCAAGCATCTTCCAACTACTGCACCAAGCACATGATAGATGTGAGGCTAATGCCAACTGTGTTACTGTATGTGAGGCACCATTTTTAAACTGACAGAGTTCAATTCATTCTATGTAAAATCTGTATGAGACAGAATGCCATCATCTATTGTAGAAAATGATAAAAGTAACTGCCCTTTCTTAAACACTGGTGGGCTTTACGATCTCTGTCTGAAGTAGTCAAAAGTAGTAGTAGTTAAAAGTGCATCACTGGCTTATTTCAACATAATATGTAAGACAATGAAAATACCAAAAATGAGCAACACTACAAGGTCTCATTACCCATTCGCTCATTTGTTTATTTACAACAGTCCAATGACACACACACACAGACATACAGTAAAAAGGTACATGTGAGATTTGATCCTATCAGATGGTCTACAGACTGTGGATGATAGTTCGGTTCTTGAGGTTCTGGACGTACTCTTTGGCCTGGTCAAAGCTCGTCTTCTTCTCTGTTTTGGGCGGCGAGCCCTCCACCAGCTTGACAAAGTAGTGACAGTAAACCTTGTCCATGATGCCAAACATCCCCCTGCCGTGGTAACGGATCCGCTTTAGGTACTTTCCTTTGCCGGAGTAGGACTCAGCTGCAGGAGGGGAGACGGGAGGGGACGGTGTGTGGTTAAAGAGGGGAAGAGATAAACACCTTTAAAAAGGCAGAAAGTATGGCTTGTTTTTCTTTGATCTACTGAGATGCACACTACTTTGATTATACTATTATTATTATGTTTTTATGTTTCAACTGTGATTGTCATTGTTAAACTGACATGGTTTTCTCTCCTCATGTGCCATATTTCTTAATAAAAAATATTAAACAAAAAAAAGAAAAGGAGGGGCTGAGATAAACAGAGAGAGATGAAGTACAGAATAACTCATTTAATTTGTGGAGGTGCCTTTGAATGAAAAACTGGTAAAAATAACAGACTGTGCTCAGTTTAGGTTTATCTGTAATAACGTCTGCAACTCCACAGAAATGACTCACTCTGCACAGAATCTGAACTCAAAAGAAATCCACTGCTTTTAAAAAAAAAAAAATTCATTAACTGCTTCCCCTCTCACTGAAGGTCAGTTTCCCCACCCTGAATTTTATTTTAATTTATAACGGCTGACAGCATGTGATGACTAATATGACATTTTCAAGTAGTTTTGAGCAGCAAATGTTTTTAATTTGCAAGTCTAAGTCCTATTTAAATAAATACATATTTAAATAAATACTACATCCTTAAATAATATAGCTTTGATACCAAAACACACTGATTATTTAAAATATTAAGGGTGATGTTTTCAGTCTTGTCTGTTTTTTCTCGTTAGTTAGCAGGATGTCACAAAGACTCCTCAATAAAAACTGCTTTATGTTGAGATGTTTTGAGGCATCCCAGACGTCACTACATGGGATAAACTGACAGTAACTAGCATGTTAATTAAAAACCACAAACCCGACATTTACAGAGCAAACTCCATCCAGCTGCAGGAGGATATGTTAATAACGTGCGGTTGTTGACACAGTGAAGCCCATCAGTGCTGCAGACACTTACCTACATACAGGTTGGATTTGTACTCCACATTATGATTTTTGACTGCCATCTCCTGAGCTTCCAGCAAAACCTGAGCAAGCAAGCAAACAAACAAAAGAGCTGTGACATCCATACATACACTTCTAGCGCACAGGTGTGATGGGGGATTATGTCGAAATAATGCACGAATACACAACTACTCAATGAATAAAACATGAGCAGTGAAAATGGGAAAAGTTTAATCATACAGGAATTTGATTAACATCTATTTATGACTGCAGAGTCTAATTTTATTAAACACAAACACGTTGGCCAACATTTAGAAGGGCGAACATGCAGCTTCCAACCTCTTTCATGATCTTCGCCCCTTTCTTGTCGTTGAACTCCAGCTGTGTGATGGCCTCATCAATGCTCATCCCTTTGATCTGTGAAGGAGAACGCACGGTGAGACAAAACAACAAAATGAATGTTTCTTCCACTTAGGACAGCGGGGTACTGCCCTGCACGAGGAGGCCGCTTTTTAACTGCAGCACCATGCCGACCCTGAACACAGCGGAAAGAAGCAGAGCAACACAAGAGGAAAGAAGCTGACTTACATAATAAGCACTCAAAGTTTTGTTCAGCCATCAATTAAGTGCAGTAGATCATGACAAAATAATGAAGATGTTTAAAAATGCCTTCTCTCACAATGTTAAGAAATAATTTCAAAACATTACTGGATACACCAGTCACTTGTTCCTTGGCCCATGGCCTGACTTTCCATCATATCTGAGATCTGTTAACAACTGTTTAAAATATCCTGCTGACTAACAAACAGACAAAAAGCAAGATGGTGTAAAAAAAACAAAAAACAAACAAACGATTGAATATATTGTCGGGTAACTCTGAGTGTCTTTTTTATGGCTGGTCTTGTCTGAGAATTGTTCAGATAAGAGGAATCATATCATATATAATTAAGCCACTTGTAGTGTTCACATATGATCTATCAACAACCTCTGTTAACGTTGTTTGTTTGAAACAAGCATTTGAAACGAGGCGAGTGGTGCAGAATAACCCACTAAAGAGGACAGATATGATTCACTGTTTGAGGATATGATACTGATGAGGAAACTCCCGGCTGTAGGTCTCACCATTTTGGCCAGGTACCACATCTTGTCTTTGCTGTACTTAATCTGCCTCCTGCTGTGGTGGATCTCCTGAAAAAGAAGAAACATCAGAGTGTTCAGATGTTTGTAGAGACAAGAGCCAACTTCTGCACTATTTTAGGGATTTTGAAATGATCGCTCAGCTTACTTAAACATATATACAAATAAATGTCCATAACGTTGTGGTTAGCGATCCAAAGAAACTCTGATAGTACTACTCGGTTTCCTGCAGGTGACACCTGACCGGGACATCCTCTCACTCTGCACTTCATGTTCTATACAGGCAGAAAGACTCACGGATGGTCTGCGGGGATCATCTGGTAGCTGTGGTGGATACACCTTCAGGTTCCTCCTCTCCCAGGTCTTTGATTCCAGTGAAGTGCTGGTGTGGAGACATGAGAGCTGCTGAGTACCCCAACACAGAACCTGTAACCTGGAGAGACGTTTAAGAAAGGGGAAAAAAAGACATTTAATTGCAGCTGACAATGTGAGCTGAGCCTTGTTACCATGCAATACCCAAAACAAATTGTACTGACTCTGGTCGTTTAGTCATTAATATAAAAATAATTACAATCTGAAGGCCACAATCACCCCCACATGAAGTAAGCCCAGCTGTGTTTTAGGGTGCACATGGCCCACAGCATTTCTGTTATTACTGTGGAATCCTCTAAATGCATTTTTGACATTTTAACCTTTTTGGCATTACATGGGTAAAATAAGAGCAAATACTTAGCTTAACGTTACATACACATACATTAAAAACCGACATCATTTACAGCAATTAGTTATGTATTTCATAACGTTACTTGCCAAAAATATTTTCTCCGAACTTCCCTTTCATTTAAGTGGTTTGCACGGTGATGTGATCGATTAGCTAAACCAGTCCACAGACATTTGTCCTTCTGCAGAAGACAGTGATAGAGTTCGATGTACTTACCTTGACTGTAACACTCCAGATATATTCCTAATAAAAGCGATACCTGAAAACAAGTATGAATTCGTTAAACCATCTTCAGTGGACACAATTAATGTCATATAATAACAAATTTGTGGATAATTAGGCTGCATTTCCCTTACCGCGTCCTGTCATTGCAGTCGCCATGTTGCATTTTTACGACGCTACTGTGTTCGCTTTACGGTAGTAGTGTTTACAGCATCAACAGCGAAATTTGTCGTGTTACTTGCCTTCTTCACAACGTATGTAACCTATTAAGTTTATTTATAGGTTGTCATTTATACGTTGTCTTAAAAAACGGTAGTGTTTAAAAGCTGCAATTGTGGTTTGAGATAGCAAACTAGTCATGGTTTGACCCAACTAGGATTCCGTACTCGGTACCGGCAGGATTTACGACACCACGCTGGCCGTACGGCCGTTAGTGTAGTCGCTACGACAGTGCAGGTAACATGTGAGAAGTTTGATTTAGCTTTATCAGACTTTATTAGAGAATCAATAAACTTTAAACTGCTTGAGGCGCCATGCACGAAAGGTCGCTCCCCGCCTCTCCCAACTGGTACTGCTCCCGCTGCAGTGACGTCAACAGCAGCGGTTTGCTGGGCGTCGGAGCCAAAAACATCATCTATTTGATTGACGTGTCTGCATCCTCCTGCAGGGTTATAGGTGAGTCTGCAGTCACTGCTGGACATTATATACACACAGGGGTCACTCTGGTACTCATCCTTCAGCCTTTTTAAGGTTAAAAGTTATGTTACACGTGGGCAAAAGCCATGTTTTTGTCAAAATCAAGGTGATCAAAGCATCTCAGGTGTGATGATTGCAGCTCTTGGGGTCGTGCACTAAAACATAAACGGATATCTAATCATCTGGCTGGATTGGTAAAATGAAAAGTCTAGTTCCCAGATGATTAGTTAATCAGTTAGTCAATCACAAAAAAGCCAAATAAATCTTTGGCTTGAAGATCAAAGCAAACCTTTTTGAATTGATTTTATTGAACACTTAAACTGAATAATACTTATGAGATTAGTGCTGAAGCTACCAGCTGATATTTTTTCTTCATTGATTAATTGTTTATCAAACAAAAACATTTGCTAGTTCCAGCTTCTCAATTGTGAGGATTAGCTGCTCTTCTCTGTTTTCATTGTAAACTGAATATTTTTGGGTTTTGCACTATTGGTCAGACAAAACAAGCAATCTGGTGACCTTACCTTGGGTGCTTGGAAATTGTGATGGGCATTTTTTACTGTTTTCAGACACTATTTAGACTAAATGATTCACCGATTAAAGGGGTACTCCACAAGTTTAATATTGCACTTTCATAAAGTTTGGGGACTTGCGAGAGACATATTTTAAAAAAGAATGGTCAAATTCAACGCAGTAGAGTTCAAGATATCTTGACTTTTAGTATGAACACAGTTTGGCTGTGTGGAGGTTCAGATCTCAAATCATCATCCCAAATTTCTTTTGATTCAATGAAGCAGAAACATCAGAGGCTTGTTACTCTGTTTTTGGTATTTTGTGGCCTTTTCCTATTGACCCTGATATCCAGCGCTCTCTGTGTTTTTCAGGTGAGCTTGTGGGACATAGAGACCTGGTGTCGGGCTTTTCATTCTGTCAGCATGCAGGCCAGAGTCACATGTGTGTCAGCTCCTCCAACGATGGGAGTGTTCGCTTCTGGGACTCAGACAACAAGGTTCTTATAAGGGAACATGCAGCTCATCGGGTGAGTGTCAACTTCCCTGTTCTGTTGTGTCATTGCAACAGAAGCTGTGCGTTGTGGCGTCACGCTGGCGACCCCCGCAGGCTGCAGTCTGCTCTGCACCAGCAGCAGAGATGAGCAGGAGGCAGTTTTCTCACTTCTGAAGCTGAAGGAGTCTTTCTCTTCAGATTTTTACCGTCGATGAGCCTGCCAGCTACACTCTCACACATTTTGGTTTCACATTTCTGTGCTGTGATGGTGAGAGATGGCTGCTGACCCGGCCTGGAGAGAGAAAGTTAACCATCTGAGCTCGACAGGATGTGCAGGGGGACAAACGGCACAGCTTTCTAGTAGAGTTGGCTTCCAAGCCACTCCTCTGCAGCAATTCAATGACTCTCTCAAGGGCATTTTTGAAACAGTTGTCAAGGTTAGGGGGGGCATTGCTTATTTACTTTCCATTATTTGCTTCAAATTATGCCTTCAGGGGATAATTCTTCTGTGGTTGGTTTTAAGCCTCAGACTGGCAGGATGGTTAGGCTTCCATCTTTGAACAGGTCTGAATTTCTATTCATAAATAAACCCAACAATGTAAGTGAATTGTTGGCATAAATTAGGTGTAAAACAATCAGATATACTGTAAATCAATTTGGTGATGCAAAAAATTGCTTTCTATTTTTTTTTCTTTGTTTTTATCATGTCCTCTTTCAGTTAATGTTCAGCCATTACTGACAACATATTTTCAGACTAAGACACTAATGTCAGGCGTTCAGGAGAATATTAAGTGTTTGTAAATGTTACCATTTTCATGCCAAAAATTGCAAATCATGAAAAAAGCATGTTTCCTTCCAACTGATTTCCTGTGAAGGTAGAAAGCCCCAGAAACTGCATTTTTAATTTTTTTTTTTTTTAATTCAAAACCGGTATTATACAAATGTCAAATACAGAGTACAAATCTGTGTTCCAAAATTGGTTTCCCCCTTTTTTTGGTGTGTTACAACAAATACCTTCCTCTAGCCCCCCACCCATCCCAAACTCTCAGAAAGAGACAGAGAAGAAAACGCACACATACAAAAAGTAAATCAAATGAAATAAAATGGGGAGGAAGTACAGTAAGGAGGACACTCAAGGTGCTCACTTCTTGAAACAGCATTTTGACCATCATAAGAAACTAAAACGTTCCACTGGAGCCTGACTAGTAAAACACAGTATGAGCAGGATGCCACTACAGTTGTTTTTTTTCTATGCACACAGAGCCCCGTCGCAGCGGTGCACTGGTCTCCGGTGGATAAAAACCTGGTGGTGTCGGGGGACGAGAAGGGCATTGTGGTCTGTCACTGGCACCACACAGGAGACACCGCCAGCTTCTTCCCCGAGCCCAGGACCATCTTCTGCCTCGCCTGCTCCCCTCACACCTGGAGCTCTGTGGCTGTGGGGTAAGAAGACCACCAGGCGCAGTTCACTCTGCTGGATCACAACTCTTTAAATGGGTTTAAGTCCAGAAATTCAAATCTGAACCAAAAATAATTATTTTGCTTATGAACCCAGATAGTGATAATTTCTTACACTCTAAAAGTGTTACATGTCTTATATTTTATGAATACCAGGGATTAAATTAGATTTTTAGAAGTTCTTAATTTTGACATAAGCTGCCTGTGACTGTATATACATTTTATTTATTGTCAAAATTATTTTTTTCAGCTCTAGACTCAGCAGTTATCGCAACCCAAAGCCAAACTAATACTTGCCTCTGTGCTGATTTTCATATCCTCACTTTTATACTCATATGCTGCACCTACCTCTTGAAAACCAGCCACTTTCAAATTAAAAACACTTACTTTATACTTCACCGTAGAAAGAAATCCAAACGCTTCTCTGGAGCCTTGAAAAATAATAATAATTAAAAAAGTAAATCCTAGAATTCATAAAACTTACATTTCTTTACATTTGTTTTTTAAAGGGCCTTATAAAGTAGTTCAAATCTGACACCTGGAGGTGCCCTGTTTCAGTGGTCACAGGTGGTGAAAGTAGAAAACATTTATAAAGTTTAGTCAAATTCAACCTTTAGCTGCAATACCAAAGTAGAATATAAATATTAGTGAATGTGACAGCGCTCTTATTATTCTGTCAAAGATACAAAGATGGGATGATCGTGCTGATCGATGTGAGTAAGAAAGGCGAGGTGATGCACCGTCTCCGTGGACACGACGATGAGATCCACTCGCTGGCGTGGTCGCCACTGGCCGGTGAGGACGCCCTCTACAGCAGACCTGAGGACAGTGAAGGTAGCGGTGTGCGGTCACTTTAACAACACACCAGTCCTACACTGGTTTGTTTGTTGCAACATCTCTCACTGCAGTAGCAGCTTTTTTCTTTTACTTTTTTCTATGTGTGTGAATTCTGCACAAAGAAATACATTGTGACAGGAAAAAAAATTATAGAAACTAATGTGGTGATGGAAAATTTATCGTATTTATCATATATACATTTATACGATATGTGGACTTTTTTTTCATCCTATAGCAACCAGCGGAGTGTCTGCAGGAGACGAGAAGGGCTGCTATCTTGCGTCTGGGAGCAAAGACCAGACGGTGAGGATCTGGAGCTCAGCGAAGGGAAAAGGTAAGAGATTCAGCCGAGGTTTGACCAGCGTCAGTGTCTTAAGGCAGATAAGACACTGACGCTTTTGAAACTGCAAATAGCCAGGATTCATTATTTCCTCCTGACTATTCGTGCCTAAGTGAAAAAGCCTTTGCAAGGTATCTGTAGCTCATTAAGCCCCAAAATATATTGACTCAGTATTCAATATTTTTTTATAAAAAAAAAAAAAAAAACTAAATTGATGTAAATACCTATATATTAATTCAGAATAAGGTTCAGGGTCCAGGAAAAAAGGTGCAAGATATAATAGTTCTGAATCTATTTTAGGCTTAAATTTGAATTTCATTGCACAAGAGTAACATTTAAAAAATAAAGCTAAATGTAGCTTTACTTCCCAATTCAAAATTGGAAAAATGAAAAATAAAAATAATGAAAAAAGCAGCTCAAATCCACAGAGAGCTAAAATCACACTGCTGATGTCCTTTAAGAAAGATGGCACTTGGTGATCTTGTGTAATCCTCTCCGGGCCCCCTGCAGGTGTGATGACTCTGAAGCTGCCGTATGTGAAGAAAAGAGGCTCTGCAGTCGACCCCGGGGTCAAAGAGAGACTCTGGCTCCACGTCCACTGGCCGAAGGGACGACCAACACAACTTGTGTCCAGCTGCTTCTGGTATACACACGTCAATCACATCAGTCTGAACATCAGAGGAAGCCTGGTGAAACATGATAGCAGCAGAGCTCAGCAGTCAGTCAGTTCAGCAGTGTTGGATTTGACACATAGATTTTGGCCAGTTATTTTGCATTTGTAACCCTTTAATTAATAATTTTCCTGCCTTAATAGCAGCCTCTGGTTTTAGTTATTCTCAGTACGGTATGAAAATAACATTGCAGAGACTTTGAAACTGGGATTTCAAAGTAAATTTATACAATTTTCACAGTGTTTTGTTGTTGTGAGCCATGATATTGTCTCATAGTGATGCAAGCAGGGGCTGTTAAAGATTGTTCTCGAGTTGTAGTTTAGACAATATCGGCCAACTCGCCACTAAGTTCTGTTTTGAGACCTTTTGTACTGTATGTTTATTTAAATCTTTATTTTAGCTGTATAGTCTGCTGGGATCAGGGCAGCAAATGATTTAGAATTGTTTGGCTTCTTCATTTGCTGTGCACAGGAATTTCCATGTATAATAACCTATCATATCTACCATAATCCAGACTCACTCACAGTGCAGTAAAAAGGGACCATGCAAGAGACAAAAACATACATACTGGACACTATTTATCTTCAAATGTATTAGCATGCTTAGCTTATTTGTATATGTGTGTGTGTGTGTGTGTGTGTGTGTGTCCCCAGTGGTGAGTTGGTGATGTGGGACTTGACCAGGACAGGGAAGCAGAGGTGGACTCTGTTTGGGACATCTTCAGAGGGTCAGAACCACAGCAGGATCATCTTCAACTTGAGTTCGGTCCACCTGCAGGACCATAGAGAGCTGCTCATCAGCACCTCCATGGATAGAGAGGTGGGCCGCCTTTCTCTGCTCTGACACATGAATGCTTTATTTATAATCCCGCTGACGTGGAATCCCCAGCAGCTTGTTTATTGGACAGAGTTTTGGTAACCTTTCATCCTGCGCGGTTAGAGATTTCTGGGGCTCAAATACCAAACCAGGAGTCGGGCCTCGCTTGACATTCACGGCAGTTTCAGCTGTGTTTGCACGGCTATTTTACAAATCCAAACACGTGTGCGACAGGATATATTTGACTTTTTTTTTCAAGACAGAAAGTCTACGGTTTTATAAAAAAAGGGAAAAGCCTGAATCGTCTGAACTTTGGTTAAGAGTGACCCGTGTTGAATCAACACTTGTAATTGTTGGCAAAGGGTGAACTTCACTCTGTTGATGCTTCATATTTGTTGCAGCTAGCAGGAGGCAAAAAAAACCCTCTGGGCTGTTGTGAAGAAAATATATTTGAAATATTTAGACTTCTTCAAAATGTACCATTAATTATGAGCTTAATGTGGAGTTTACCCCACTATCACTGTTTCCCAGCAAGCTGACTTATTGGAGGGGTGGTGTATTTGCAATGAGCCCTGACTCGACTTTTTATTTCCCAGATTAAATGCTGGGACCTGGCCTCTCTGGACTGCTGCTGGACTCTGCCCACCCTGGGCGGTTTCGTCTATGCGCTGACCTTCTCCCCTGTGGGGGCAGGGTGTCTGGCGCTGGGTGTCGGTGACAACATGATCCGGGTGTGGAACACACTGACCACCCAGAACCAGTACGACACCAGGTCCTTCTGGCAGGGCATCAAGTCCAAGGTCACAGCGGTAAGGTGTTTTGGTTTCATTAGATTTTGTTTTTTCGTCGTAAAATATTCATTTTTTTTTTTTTTACCCGTGTTGACTTCTACAGGATGTAACAAAGCATTTAGCCTAAATGTTTTGTAATTATCTTTTTATTTGTGGTTGATAAAACGAAATAAAAAGACAATATGCTTATCTCCGGATTCGATGCTACCAAGATACCTGGGTGCCGATTCAATATGTATTGCGATTCTTAAGTATTGTGATTCGATACTACGATTTATTGTGATTTTTTTTTTTTTGGTTGTTTTTCCTGTCTCTCTCCACTGTCAAGAACTGTCAAGAAAATAAAGCAGAAATGCCGAAAAAATAAACTAAAAAAAAAAAAAAATTATATATAATAAAATAATATCGATTCAGGAAAGAAAATCGTAAAAAAAAATCACGATACTTAAGTAAAATGGTAGGGTCAGGAAGGAGGTCTCGGAGGAACAGTGAGACAAAGAAACAAAGAAAACTGTGATTTTTTTTTTCTTTTTCTGTCTAAATGTCTGCTTTTTACTAAAATCCTCCACTGAGCTGCTGATAAGACCACACAGACTCCTATCAGCCACTTGCAGCCGCAACATTCAAAAGGGACATTTGTAAAGTTGCCATGATTCAGACTGTGATTTATCAGTTTTCACTGGAATCTTTAAAACCCCCATCATGTCTCAGGTTGATGACAATGGCTGAATGATATCGGGCATCTAATGTAGAGCTAATATCAACCCGACACATTTGTTTCACTCAGAGCAGGCAGAGCGTCTGTGAGGAAGTTTGTGGATTCGTATGATTCAGGTTAGACTTCCATCGTTTTGTTTTGTGTCCTCAAACAGCCATTACTCATTTTTAGAAACTCTTAGATGACACAAAAGAAGTGCTTGAGATAGGATTAAATTCACTAAGAAACATTTTCATTCACTGCAGCTGGCGTGGCACCCAAAAAAAGAAGGATCCTTGTCATTTGGAACAGATGATGGTAAAGTTGGTATCTACGACGTCTTCTCAAACAAGTAAGATTCATTATTTCACTTTTTTTTATGGTTTATGGGTTGTTGTTTTTTTTTTTTTTATGGTTTGAATCTTAAGTTATATAATCTAATAGTTTCCAATATGTTATCACACCAGTCCACACATACACACTTTAGTTTCATACCTTAAAGTTTTTAACCCACTGCAGTTCCTTAATGAGATCTGCTCTGCAAATAGTACCCAAAAGGGGTACATTTATATTTTATTTATTTTGGTAGTTTCAGAAGAGGGCCCCCCATGACTCAGAATACTGTGTTTTCTCTGTCTCTGCAGACAAAGACTTTCTTTGCATATAGCTACTCAAATCATTTCATTTTAAACTGTATTACTGGCTGACGGTGACACTGACCAACAGCCTGAGACACGACATGAGCCTCAGACTTGAAACCACAATCCACATTAGCTAATGGCTGGCTGAGACATTAGCTAGGCATTAGCTTTCTATCTAATGTCTCCTTCTTAAATACAAGCATGGACACATGTCTTGTGTTGCACCTTTGCCGAACAAACATCCAGCAGGAGATAAGTGTCTAACGTTTGCAGGCTAGATAGCTAATTAGCTATTTTTGAGCCTAAAAACTTCAAAATGTCATTAGTCAGTTAAGGCACTGTTGTCCATCCTTAGCCTGTAAACTACAATTACCAGAAGAAGTTTGTTCACGTTGTGTCTCGGTGTCTTGTCCAAGGACACTCCGACATAAACAATGCATTGTTTAAGATACCATCTTTGCAAATGTTTCATGAGGACGGAAAGGCATTCCACACATTTACTAGACGTCAAGGATATACACAAGGAAACACTGAATGGTCACATAACTTTTGTTTGTTTACAATACTTCACAAAAACTTCACAGGGCACCTTTAAAAATGATTGTGGGTCTGATTTTTAACTGCAGAAATGGATGACTGGTGTGATTTCAGTTGGACTTTTCTGAAAGTCATGAAGTTAAACCGTTGTTTGTTTTTTGCTCGGGGGCCTCGTGGATCTTTCTTATAATCCCTCGAGGCCCCTGAGTCCCATTTTCCTGCAGCTCTCTACGTCATCTATTCCTGACTGGGCATTTGTTCTGCTTCATCTCCTCCCAGGCCTCCTCAAATATCGAGCTCCTATCACCGAAAAACCGTGTACACATTGGCCTGGGGACCCCCAGTCCCCCCGATGTCATTTGGTAAGTTCCTAATGAACTCTTAACAACTGCTGCTGTTTGCTCTGAGCGCTCTGACCCAGCAAAAACACTGGCAGTGGGATGCCAAAAACCACCGAGTCAGCAGAAAAGCCCAAACAACTCTGCACGCCCTTTTGTAATCGACTCTGTAATTGAATGAGCGGAGAAAACACTTAGTGCTCACCTCCCCCCACTTTAGTCGCTTGTGGGGAAATCAAGACGTAGGGAGTTGATTTTTACCAGCTGTCGGCAGATGACATTTTGATTAGTGCATCAGTCACTCGGCTTCGGAGCAGTAAACGTAATTGTTGCCATGCCAACAATCTGCTGATGCCGTCTAAACGAACAAAAGGAGTGGCTAATGTGTTTACCCGCAGCAGCCTTGACACCGGCTCGGCTAAGTTCATGTTTCTGGTGGAGTTCTGCGATCTCATTGGTTCAGATCGTCAGGATGACTTACAATAGAGGAAATTGGAACCAGATGCTTCCTCTCAAGACTGTCAACTGTCACGCTCCTGTTTGTTCTTTACATGTAAATCCTCTACATACTGAGGGCGCACACATGCAGGGTAAACAAAGCAGGCCCTTTTATAAATGCATCTGTTCAATCCATTTCAGTAATTAAGGGCATCTGTGTGGGAGGAGATTGGCCCATTATAGTGAGGCCTCTAAAATGCTTTACTGTCTGTTTTGTCACATGTAACAGCTTCCTGTAATATGTTTTTCTGCTGGGTGCTCAGAGTATTTTAGTTTTCACCTTGTACAGGCTGAAACACATTGGAGGGTTCACAGAAGGGCTGAACGATATGCAAAAAAAAAATCACATTGCGATTATTTGATGTTGTGATTTTTGCTGGGGTCTGCACCAAACAATCATGTTCTTTTACATCTGGAGAATATCATTTGTAGGCCAGGGTATCTCTGTAGCAACACAATGCTTCATATATAACAGTATGAGGTGACACATTTTACCTTTTTATCAAAAAATTTCAGCTCCTGTGATTTGGATGTTGCACTTGGCCATGTTGCAATTTCGATAATATTTCGATTAATTGCTCAGCCCTAGTTCACAGGTGTTAAAAGGTTCCTATCAATATTCTCAAGTTACAGTACAACATGGTTAAAGTTGAAGGATTTATTTATTTTTTTTAAGTATAACCACTTATTTGGAAGTGTGAACAATGGTGAACGTTACTGAAGTGTCCAATATACTGTAATCATCCACTGCAATGCAAAACTGCACATACACGTAGTCAAAGCTGAGGATAAAGTTTTGCTGCAAAATGAATAAATTCAGTTTGCGTCATCATTTAAAAAAAAATATATATATATATATTTGCATGTGATAATTACATTGTATTGTACATTGTATGAAATATATGCTGCAGGGGTAGGCATTAGTGGGACAGCAGTCTACATACCTATTTAATTAACAAATAACTAACATTTCCTCAGCTGCTGAACCAAAAGGTTTTTAGAACACATCCTTTGTCTATAGTCAGTAGACAGTCATCTGTAGTTTTATGTTTGTGTTGTGTGTGATGTTCAGGTGCAGCAGGAGGAAAGCCGTCCTACAGCCTGTACAGCTGCGCCGGCGAAGGCGTCATCCTGCAGCACGACGCGTCGAAGCTGAGTGGAGAGGCGTGTGACATCGACAAGCTGATCAGAGACACCAATAACATCAAGGTGGGAGCGATGGTGATATAATTCTCCATTTAACCTGCAATCTGTGCCATGTGGTCGAATTTTAAGTACATGCTTTCTCAATGTGGGTTAGTGCCATGATCTAGTATCAAAGTCAGTAGAGATGTTCTCCCTGCGTGCACACATTCGGCCAGTCACTGAATCATCATTGTTGAAAATCCTGTAGCCTTTAAGTTCTTTTGAGATTTATACCGGTGGTTCTGCACAACATTAGAAAGCAACAGCTGGACTGTATGTGCACACAAGGCACCAGTCTTGACCTGATTTCTATTTTCAAATACAAGTCATTTTTCTTTGAATGTTTTAATGTCATAAAATCCAATTTTCATCAGATTTTAAGGATAATAAGACCTACTCTGACCCCCACCACTGAGCTCTTGTAACCAAAAAGGAAAAAGAACATATTTATGCTGCTGACACTGCAATGAGCAGTAAAACATTCATTATCTATACAGAGAAATGAATTGGTGTCAGTGTTCCTGCTATCCTTTAATTGAGGATCTTTGTCCTCTAACGTCCATGCGCAGACTTCAGAAACCCTTCAGTGAATTAGAAACACCTGTCAGCCTCAGTAAAACCTGACACACACCTCCAGGTGGAGAACAAACCCAGGAAAGCTCACATGAGAAGTTCACAGACTTCAGGTTCTCAGTGTCAAAGCTTCGAATGAGCAGATATCGTGGCCGGTGCTCCCGGCTGCGTCAGTTTCTTCATGTTTGAATGTAAAGGAGGTGATTTGAACAGGTTATGAAGGTGAGCTCTGCTTCCCAACAGCACAAGCTGTCTCCACACACCGACCTCAGCTGGAAGCCAGATGGGAAAGTGGTTGCTATCGGCAACGAGGACGGGTGAGTGAACGGCTGGGCCTGACCTGTCTCACAGTAGACCATCAGCCCGTGGAGTCCTGCGAGGGACCAACTGTCCACTGACAGTGTGCAGTCTGTAGGCTACAGGATAGTGGATTTGTTTCTGTGTGAACTGTTGTACTCGACTAACGAGGTCACATTCTGAGTTTATGATTGGAGGTCACACTGACTCCTCTCAACACTTAAACATCCTCAACCCGACAGATTCACTGTAAAAGACACAACTGTCTGTTACAGTGAGAAAGTAGAGATCTCAGTTTCTTCAAATTGTAGAAAATACCATCTCTTTCGCTGTATCTTGTTGTGCCATTCTAGTTTTCACGTTGTCTTGGAAATAGTTATTTTTAATTCCTAATTGAAGTTCTTGTGTTCCTTATTTCTTCCCTCATATATCTGACTACATGCTCTCTGCTGCAGGTGTATCGACGTGTATCAGGCTCCCAGTCTGAAGCTGCTGTGCAGCATCCAGCAGCACCACAAGATCATCAACACGTTACGTTGGCATCACGATCACAGCTCTCCGCCAGAGCTGCACTGCCTCCTGGCCTCGGGCTCCAGCAATGCCATCGTCTACGTGCACGATCTCCGTGCCATCATAGGTGGGAGGAGACCTCAAAGACATCGTATCATTCAGTTCATCCAAGGAATTCCCCTACAAACCTACATTGTTTATGAGTCTGAACCTGTGTATTTTAGCAAAACAGAAGGATGATTACAAATTTTCAGTGTAAAATAGTTCAATTCAGAACCTCCATTAGGAGCCCAAGTCAAATAAGTGAGTTATGCTCATGCATAGCATGCTAGTGAGTGCAGCTCTTGACTTGAAATGTGTACTCTTACAGCAATCATTCATCCTACTAGCTATTGAGTATTACAGTAATAGTGTTATTCTGTTGTTTAGTTCACCAAAAAAACAAACATCTTAGATATGTAACATGTTAAGAGCTCAGTAGGTATTGACAGTGTTTTTCCCTTTGCACAGAGAATCCTTCAGAAAGCCCTGTGGTGTTGACGGAGCCGTATCGCAGGCTGTGTGGTCACACAGCTAAAATCACCGGCATGGCCTGGAGTCCGCACCACGACGCCCGCCTGGTCACCGTCTCATATGATGGCACAGCGCAGGTCAGTACCAGGCCAGCATCATGGGTATAAAACCACGATAATGAGTCTGTCTGAATCGACCCACAAACACATCTTGAATCTGTATGCCTCATGCTCCTTTTTGAGAGGTTTGCTGCTCATCTATTAAGTGGACTTTTTGTTAGCTAATGCATCAAACTATTTGTATCTCCTTTTTTATATATGTTGATTCATTGTTCTCTGTAATCTTTCTTCCTTTCTGAGCTAAGTAAATATAATTCGGGCTTATGTTGTTGGATGTTTTTGCTGTGTTCAGGTGTGGGACGTGTTGCAGGAGGCGGCTGTCTCTAACTACCGGGGTCACGTTGGTTATCTGCTGTGCGTGGACTGGTCGCCTGTCGATCCGGATGTGATCTGGACTGGAGGGAAGGACTTCACTCTGCAGGAGTGGAGAGTCTCCAAACAGGAGTTTACAAAGCCACCTAAAGGTGAACGTCACTGTTGAAATACCTTTCTCTTCCTGCCTTTTGGTTTCACCAGCAGACTGTAACGTTCGCATGGTTATCCTCTCAGGGAATCCCAAGCAGAAGAGGAAGAACAAGAAGGCGTCGGGGGCCGGAGGAGCTGCACCGCTAGAGATGAACGGAGAGACAGTTACAGGAGAAGAGAAGGCAGCGACAGGACAGGAGCTGTCTGGGGAAGATGAGGAAGATGAAGTCAGCTCAACGAACAGTCCTGTACCCCCTCCACCAGGTAACGACATTTGGTACAGATTTAAAAAACAGTAAGATTGTTGGGGCCTTTTTGAGTGTAAAGCCGATTTTATTATGAAATTTTGTTTCAGCCACTTTTGAGATGCAAAGAAAATCCTCTGCTGCCGTGAAGACCAAAGACAAACCTGGTACGTACTTAAATATTATTAAAAAACTTCAGCTGAATGTATCTTTGGGTGTGACTGTGTGGGTTTGTATGTGTGTGTTTCCAGACTTAAACTTGCTGAAGAAGAAGAAGCCTCGCTCCATGTTGCCCATCAGTACTTCCATGGACCATCAGCCCAAAGAGGTTCTGCTGCAAGACTGCATCACGCTGGCCTCTGTCAAGCACAGCAGTGGTGAGACTGGCAGACTGAGACTGACTCATATCTTTTGCTTTTCTTGTTTGGTTCATTTAGGTTTACACTTGAGTTAGCAGCAAAATAGGGCTAATAAGCAAATGTCACATTGAATAGCTCTTTTACTGGACTCTGTGTGTGTGTGTGTGTGTGGTTTCCAGCGCCCCCTACAGGCTGTGTCCCAGGCCAGGGAGAGCACATCCATCTGGGCCTCTTCTCTGACAGACCGGCCCTCTACCGCATGTTTGAGGCAGAAGGTACGTTGCTTTCCTTGTGTTGTATGTGCACCCTCTGATTAACACAGAACTATAAAACATGTTCACGTCCTTCACGGATTCATTTTCTGTTGTTTAATTTGTAAATCTGCCCATTTATAGTTTCACAAGTTTAATTTTTCGATGCCCTGAACATGATGGATCAGGCAATCATCATTGCCAGATTGAAATCCCAGCACTACATCAGCGTTCATTTCAGGATTTCTAATATCCACCGTGCCTCAGCTCTTGGAATAAGCCTCAAATGGAGTGAAGTTTTCACATGTTGTGTCAGTGAAGTAAATCTTGTTCTTCAGAGGAGGGTCACGTCGAGGCGGGTCACTACGACTCCGTTGTGTACCTGCGGCTGTGGAGCGGAGACCTGGAGGGGGCGCTGCAGCTCGCCACAGAGAAAGGAGAGTTGAGTGACCACCTGCTCTCCGTCGCTCCCATGGGTAAGAGCTGGTATTGATTTAATGATCTTTAGCTGACACTCTGATATATTATGTATAGATAAATGATGCACGTGTGACTACAGTTTACAGTTTTCTAAAATAACTACTTCCTAAGACTTGTATCTAATCATATTGTGTATCAATTATGTCAAAATCTTTACTTGCTGTCTCCTAACAATAAAAACTATTAATGGTAACTCATCTTATTTGCAAACGTTTTGTCCATTTTTATGTTATTTACCTGGCAGGGATGGAGTTTCATATTTAAATCATGGTTAAAGTGTCGGGCTGCAACTACCGATTATTTTCATTATCGATTAATCTGCCGATTATTTTCACAGTCTATAAAATGTCAAAAAAATGTGAAAAATGCTCATTACAATTTCTCAGAGCCCCAAGTAACGTCTTCAAATTGCTTCTTTTGTCTGACCAACAGTCCAAAACCCAAAGACACTTCATTTACTGTCAGAAATGACAAAGAAAAGCAGCAAATCCTCACATTTAAGAAGCTGGAAGCAGCAAATGTTTGACTTTTTTGCTTGAAAAATGACTGAAACAAATAATCGATTATCAAAACAGTAATTTTCTTTCGATCAACTAATTGATTAATTGACTAATGGTTGCAGCTCTATTAAAGAGACTACAAGTTGCTCATCTTCACTGACTTAGTCGGCTGTAAATGACTGAAACATCTGTACTTGTCAAAGACATCAACAGGAGTCCAGCAGGGAAAACTTGGCTGTGTAAACCTGAGAAATAGTAGCTGTGCATGTACCATGATAATGTGGGACTGCTTTCATGTTAAACGTTTATGAAATACAACATCAGGAGGCTTCCAGATATTGCTGTAATGTTTGTGTGCTTCCTCGTCTAGCTGGGTTCCAGGTGTGGAGCCGAACAGTGGAGGCCTTCGTCAAGCAGCTGTGTCTGCAGGAGCAGTACCTGAAGGCAGCGTCCCACCTGCTGTCAATCAACAAGCTGTATGAGGCCGTCGACCTGCTGCGCTCCCACAAACTCTACAGGTTCACTTTTTTAATCTTTTAGTTTTTAATGGACAGTTTTTGATTATTGGCTTCTTTTTGTTATGTAAAGTTTGTTTGCTTTGCACCATTTGTTGTGCTGTAAAATCAAAGTACTTGAACATGTCTATTTAAACTTTGTGGTGTTTTATTACACTACATCAATAAGACAATCCTCTTCATTTTTAAATGTCATGCTGATCTTTGCATGGCTGCTTATTTCAGTGGAGTATCCAGGTGATGTTTGTTCTTATGCTAACAGGACAGTGTGTGTGTGTGTGTGTGTGTGTGTGTGTGTGTGTGTGTGTGTCTTACGTCAGGGAGGCCATAGCTCTGGTCAAAGCCAGGCTGCCAGCAGACGAGCCCGTCTTGAAGGAGCTCTACGCCTGCTGGGCTGCTGTGCTGGAGAGGGACGGACATTTCTCTGCAGCCGCTAAATGGTGAGAACTGGAAGGATTTGTGGGATCGTCTCTCAAAGAACTCCTCTTCTCGTCCTTCTGTCGTGGCTAAACTAGCATTTAATATTAATTATAAATATTATTTGTTTTACCTCGTCCTCAAGTTACCTGGCTGCTGGAGCCAGTTTCGACGCTGCTAAAGTTATCGCCAGGAAGAATGACGTCTCCTCGCTGAGGACAGCGGCCAGTCTAGCGAGAATCTCAGGAGAGGTCGCTCTGGCTCAGTCGCTGGCGCTGCGGTGCGCTAAAGACCTGGCTGCTGCTCAGGACTGGGTCGGAGCCCAGGAGGTCCTGAGCTCACAGGAGAGCCTGCTGGTTAGTGGCAAAAACATCACGAACACAGAAACATTTCAACACAAATAATGTAGATTTTTACTGGGTTTTTTTTTGTCAATTTGAGAAGGGAACATCACTCTTTCACTGAATTCCTTGCAAGTCATATACACATGCAACCTTAGACGAGCCAAAAAGTTTGGGAACCACTGCGCCATACCTTTAAAAACATTCACTTCATTGTCCTTGGCTCCATGAAATGGCACACAAAACAGGATTATTAAAGCCTGATATCACTCTTTAGGTTCTCCATCATCAGAATATACTGTGTGAAGCCAGTTCAAAGTCTGGAAACAATCTGCATTTCAAGCATTCAAACTCTCCAGTCCACATGCAGCACAAAGAAACCAGTTTTCTTTCCAAAAATGAATAAAAAGAACAACAGTTAAAGTTTATTCCTTTGCATTTAATAATTTCCTAAAACGATGACACATATGCAGGTTTTATCTTTTTTGATTCAAGGTCTGAAAAAGTCCACATTCTAGATAATGCTCCCATCAACATTTATTAGTAGGCCTATACCAGCACGTCTGAAGAAGGGTATTGTGCCCGAAACCTCACACGGTGGTATTGGCCTACTAATGAATGTTCATGGGAGCATTATCGAGTGTGCGGACTCTATTTCCATGGTGATTTCACATCAGCTTTGAGATTTCAGGGAAAAAAATAAAGAATAGTTTCAACCCTCTGCAGGTCCACAGACTGCATCTCTGCACCGCCGAGCTGCTGGCTGGGATGCTGGCAGACTCTCAAGTTGTGTCCCAGTCCTGCGTCTCCAGTCACCCGTGGGCGTCGCCAGTCGGGCGTCTCCTCAGCATCCAGGACCACGTGAGGGACGTGTGGGAGGAGCAGTTTGGCGTTTCACAGAAGTCAGCAGGACACCGCAGCGCCGGAGCTCTTCTGCAGGAGCTCAAGTCTGTGGAGAGTCCAACAGCCACCGCCAACGTTCCCCTGAGACAGGTGCAGAGTCCTCAAACTGCCTTCTCGATTTCATACATGTTTGTTCTCAGAGGTACGCTGGTTAAAAAGGGCCCAGAGGCCTCTCTGACTCTGTCTTGTTGTCTTTGTTGGTGCTTGTGTCTCACTCGTCCTCAGGTTCACCTGTATTCTTCCCTCCATCTGACCCGTGCTGTGTTGAGCTGGCTATTGGACGATGACAGACAGCTGATAAAGGAGCTGTGGCGGGCGGTGGCCTGGCTCAGGGACGCCGGACACTTCTGGGTCTCCACAGAGCTCTGCAGACTGCTGTTCTCTGACGGTTGGTCCATCTGTCTCATCAATCAATCAAGCAATCAATCAATCAATCAATCAATCAATCAATAATTTCTGAATCGGTGCAGCACAAATTTTTCATCAATTAATTCCTAAATGCTGACAGAGACATGTCAGCACATCATTAAAGTGTAAAGGGTAGATAAACAGTATACACAAGTGCACCCTGTGTACTAATGCTGACAGTGCACTATTTTGGTAGTTAGTAAAGAAGAAATGAATGTACTAAACAAGTTTGGACTAACAGGAATTGATTCAAGGCGTGCGCTGGCAGACCTCAAACAAACCGCAACTTTGCAAGTCAACTACTAATTTCAAATTCAGAATCTCCCCAAAATTACAAAAGTCTTTCCCCAAGAATTCTTATAATTATTTAGACATAAATCGATTTGATCAAGTCATTTATCAGGTAAAAATGTCAAACATTCTCTGATTCCACTTTAAATGCATCATTGTAAACTGAATATTTGGGGGTTTTGGACTCGGAGAAAAGAATCAACAGATGAATTGAAATAGAAATAATCATTAGTTGCAGCCATAATGTATTACCTTTATATTCTGATCCATAATTGTTTCTGTTTCTCTTTCTTTCATCAGGTGATGTCAGTGTTTGTTCCAGGAAACATCCCAAAATACTTCATCACACAGAAGAAGAAGCCAAAGCTGCTGCCGACAGTCTGCAGGCTTTTGTCCATTACCGTCATCTGTACGATCACTGGTGGAGCAACACCATCCAGATCCAAAACAAATCTTCCCTCTCGGCAGCTGACCCCAGTCCTGCAGACGAGGTGAAGGACAGAGTGGTGAACGGAGAGGTATCAAAGTCAGAAGAGGGCGTCTGCCGGGCGAACAAATTGGACTGCGCTGCATCTCTGCTTCTGTCCGAGCATCACGCTGCCTGTCAGGCTACTCAGAGGGCAGTGAGAGAGATCCAGGAGCGGCTGGCAGCCATGGTGCTGCAGCACAGCAGAGCCCAGGGAGGGCAGCTCGACTCTGGGGAGAAAGTGGCCGGCGCGCCAACACAGATCTCCACCACTGGAGAGTCATCAGACGGCCAGGGGTCCGCTGACGCTGGGCAACGGTGAGGGCTCTGTTACTGGTGATTGATGATTTACTGATTTGTTGTTCTTTTCCAGTTGGTGATGTTTGGGTTTGGAACTATAAATATACCATTCAGAACACGGGAAGATTTCATTCCAAGAATATCTACATTTCTAAACGCACTGATGAGTTTCTCTTCAACACACCATATGGTAAACATGCCAGCAATTAGAGACATTTTATGAGACCAACGTATGTGGTGGAAAGTTACCAAGTACATTTACTCAAGTACTGTACTTTACAATTTTGAGGTACTTGGGTATTTGCATTTTATACAACTTTATACTTCTATTCCACCAGATTTCAGAGGGAAATGCTGCACTTTTTACTGCACTACATTTATCTGACAGCTGCAGTTTTAGTTACCAGTCGCTTTGCAGATTAGAGATTATATAAGATTTTACATACAAAATATTTTATTTATTTATTACTTTATTTGACAGGGACAGTGCATATTAAAACATTTCTGAAATTAGCCAGAAAAGCTCATTTTCATCTGCAGGCAATAGTTGAAAGCACTGAAAATACAATCCACGATAAAAGCAGTGAACGAGATGCAGATATAAACAGAGTCTGCACTGCACAGAGACGAGAGACGGCAACAATGAAACATGCATTGTTATAAATGAAACTGCCCAGTAACAGTAAATAACGTAATTGAAATAAGCTCCTCCTCCACCAGGGAAGTTCTACTTGCACATTAATGCACAAGTATTAATTATCCAGTAATATAAAATAAAACACTCCTGGGGACAATTTTTCTGCACAATGAGTACTTTCTTTTAGTTTTGATACTTCAAGTAAGTGTTAATACCACAATGTAAAAATACTCCATTACAAGTACGAAAAGTTATCAGTAAAATGTACTTTAAGTATCAAAGGTAAAAGTACTTATTGTGCAGAAAAATGCCCCCCTGTGAGTGGTGTACTACATTATATTATTGGACTATTATGGTCAAAGGGAAGCATTTTACTGGGTAGTTTAAACTATAACAGTGCATCATTCTTATAAGCTTGTCATATGTTTTGTATGTAAAATCTGTTTTATATAACCGCTGTCAGATTAATGTAGTGGAGTACATAAAAAGTAAAATATTTCCCTCTGAAAGGTAGTATAATGGAAGTATAAAGTAGCAGAAAATGTAATGCCTGATTGATGTTTGTAATAGAGTCAGAGTTCCCTGCAGTCGGGTCTTATCCTGCACACTTTGATAATTGTCTGTGTTTTCTCTCCCTCAGGCCTGAGCACCAGGAGACTCTGCTCTCTTTGTCTTCCAAGATGTCTGAACACCAGAAGCAGCTGGCTGACCTGCCCGACACAATCAAGGTACAACTCCCTACACAACACATCCGGTATGAGAGTATAGAAGGAGAGAGGGGCAGCTTCCCAAATGCAAGTCTCTCTGTCAGTCGTGACTGAAAGAGGACAGTGGTGAAATACTTGAGGAGTGAGAACTACATTTGTACAAACTTTATCAAAAACTCAACTGTTTATGGGTAGAAGCAGACATTTTGACATCTGATAGCCAGCAAGTTTGTCATTCCCAGATATCTGAGCATGAGAATAGTTTATGGACTGATAGTTCTCTGCTGTTTGTTCTTGTAAATAGCTTTAACAGAGAGCTGCATGAATGAGTTCTAAAACTCAGAAATGAGTTAGCATTTTTGCACTTCCAGTTCCCTCGACTGGAAGTCAGTGGGTTTCTTGAATGGGTTTTTGGTTCAGTGCCTGAAATAAGGTCTGTGGGTAACACAAGCTTAAGAGATTTTCACGTTTTGTTCTATGACATAAAATACGTCAGTAAATAAATATACAGGTTTTAATGTGAAAAAAGAGCACTGGTATCAGATTGGGAAACGGTATCAGCAGATGCCCTGAGTATAGTATCGAGCAAGAAAAAGTCAGATTGGTGCATCCTTGGGTTGAACTAGAATCCATCTGATACTGGATTTTTCTTTTACAATATGAAAATATTGGACAATATTAATTTTGGAAGATTTGAAAGATTTTCCATGTACTGTATTCAGTTTCTTGACCAAATATGAATGAAGTGACAATTGCAAGTTTTACAAATGTAATCCTTTCTGCACATAACTCCTGAAGTGTCCAGCACAGAAACAATCTGCATCCAGATTTCACCTACTGAACAATGACGTCTTTGTTTCCCCTCAGATGTATCCTCACCCAGACGTTGTTGAATGCTGCCTGGTTCTCCTGCACGTCAGCAAGTCCTCACCATCTGTCTCAGAGTCCGTCCAGCAAGAAGCGAAAGATCTGCTCCGCAAATACGGAACGAATCCCTCTGTCCTCAAAGCCTCCCGGCGATTCCTCACCTGAATCTTTCATTGGTAGACTGAAAGAAGCACTTCCACTGTACAGCTAATTGTTGAATTTAAAAAAATCTTTAATTACAAAATGATGTCCAAACATCCCGAGTCCGTTTGAGTCTACATCCCGAAAAGCCTGAAGGAGGCTGATTTCTGTCAGAGCTGCGTGTCCTGGAAGATGATACTTTAATTAAAAACTCTGGAGATCCAGCTAATGCTGTGCACAAACACAGCCCTATTTACAATTAGAAATACTTTGTGTTAGCTTGAGGGTTTGACTGTAAAAAAAAGACCACTTTCACTTGAGTTTGCTTCATCTGTAAAATGCAGTTCCACTGAAAACTGCTTAAATGCCAAATATTCTCTGCTTCCAGCTTATCATGTGAAGATTTTCTGCTTTTCACTGCAGTTTTAGAACATTTCAATTTCATTATCTTTGGCTTGTCAGACCAACATTTTGAAACCCAAACAATTTTAAGACATGGCCTCGAGCTCTGGAAAATCTGGGCATTATATGACGTTTTACTGACAAAACCTTAAAAAAATTTAAAAATTTACCAGGGCCTAAGATGATGTCTTCAAATCTCTTTTTGTCCGATCAGCATTTCAAAACACAGATATTCAAATTGAAATGTTTTAAAACAGAAAAAAGCAGAAAATGCTCAGATTTGAGAGGCTAGAATCAGAATTCTTGGCATTTTTGTTGATAAATAGTTAATCAATTACCAAGATAGTTAATACATTTTCTGTCAACTGACTAATCCATTGCTCTAGTTGCGGCCCGACTTTTCTGAATTTTATTTATTTATTTTTTTTAAGGCGTCCCTTTTGAGATTGTAGATGACTCTCCAGGTAAGAAGAAATGTTTGAGTGAACTCTTCCTTAAGTTCCATCTACTGCTTCACAAATTCCAGATGAGTTTCTAATGACTTGAAATGTATGGAGGATATTTTTGGTCATAATTTAAAATGTCCAAACAGAAAATTAAGATACAATTAAAAGGATTGTTACTACACTACTAGGAATAATTAACTTTAAAATGGAAAAGCTTAAAAACTTAAATAGAATTTTTTTTTTTTTTACATTTGCACTTTACCATTTAAAATCTTATCTTTTCCATTTGGCATTAACTTTTAATTATGGCTAAATATATCCTCCATAGAAATGAACCCTTTTAAACATAAATGTTGAACAAGCTGTGTGTCGTGTAAGGCTAGTAAAAAAAGATCAAATACGTTTACTACGTTTACATTGAAAATACAAAACAATTTAATATACAACTGTTTAAAACAATGTAGAATGTAAAAACAACAGTAACCACAACATCCGTGAACCTGGCGGTGGACAGTTTGGTTTGGTGGGTGAATGTACAGAACGACAGTAGTTTGCCCATTGAAATACATGCATAACCAAGCACAGTTATACACGTCGACGCCCACTGTTAAGCTTCTGAAAGTGGAAAAGAGCTAAAACATTTTATTTCATCAAAATTATACATTTTAATTTACAGGCCCTTCCAACATTAACTTAAAAAATGAAATCCCTGCAACAAGAGACGAGTCCCGCTGATGAAGAGGAGAGTCTGAACTGAAGAATGTGACTGGTTTGGTCTGAAATCACAGTATGATACAGGAGATGGTCCCATGCTGTTAAAGAAGGGCGTCACTATAGTGCTGTAAAAAAATTTCCAACAGATTAAAAAAGTGTTCTGAATATATGGCCATATACTCAGTAAAAGCGACTAAAAAGAAAGGTGAAGAATCCACGGTCACTGAGTCCGTTCTACAGTCACTCAGGAGGAAAATGTAAAGAAATGTATTTCGTTTTCTTGTTCAGGGATCGAGTGTTGAGGGAGATCAGAGGGGAAAATCTGCTGGTTGGGTTTTAAAACAAGTGCGTATTCCACTTGAAGATGTGAGCGCTGAGTCAGTGCTTGTTGTTGGTCTCCTCCTGGCCCGAGCTGGAGATGCCGTTCTGTGGTTGGCTGGAGCCCGAACCAAGGCCGTACAATCTCCCACAATACTTTGCATCATCAATGTTGTCTTCAAAGAAAAGCTGAACAAAAAAGAAAAGATTTTAGTGAGATGACTGCTGTATTACTAAAACACATCGACTATTCTTGCTTGTGATGCATTTCCTTTCAAAACAGGAAGTTGGAGTGGGACGTTTACAGTGAGGGTAAAATACACAGAAAGCAGCGGCCATTTTCTATGACAAGTAGTGAATCTCTAACGAGCATTATTGCACTTCCGGTTCCCTCGTCTGGAAGTCAGTGGGTTTCTTGAATGGGTTTTTGGTTAGATGCCCAAAATCAGGTCTGTGGTTAACACAAGCTTAAGAGATTTTCACGTTTTGTTCTACGACATAAAATATGTCAATAAATACCCCACTCAGAATTTTGAAGCTTTTACGTGTCTTAAAAAAGGCGGTTGCTAACAAGTGACTAAATGAGACTACAGAGGTTGTCGGGGACATTAAACTCCATCACGCCGAACACAGAAACTCATCTACTCACTCGTCCGCCTTTACAGCCTTGTTGCGTTTATACTCGCGCTCTTGCAAACTATTCTAACTCAAACTTTCCCAAAGGCTTTTGTAGAAGAGGTAAGCATGCAAAACCAAATTACAAGTTGGAAGCTTAGGCTATAAACAAATTACACCATGGTCTGATTACTTCAATGTCACCAGCACCGCCGTTAGCTTTTTACTTGTGGCGATTGTATTTATGTTTTAAACTTGTTTGCCGCACGCCTATTTTCTGCAATAATTCAATGGAAAAATCCCATTGGCTTTTTGTCAAGGGAACCAGGGTGATGCTAACTTCCAGGTTGGCCTACAAAAATATGTCATCCCTGCAGCACTCTTATTAACTTTCCTGTACCGATTTGGTTGACAGCTTCCACTCTAATGTAAACTATTAGGCTATCAGTGGGTTATGGAGAAAAAGGCAGTTTGATGGGATGGACAGAAATGTAGGATTGTTCAAACGTGTGTGATTACTTCATTGGTTGAACTTTTTGTTTTTGCACTCTACTAGTGCAGCATGAAGTCACCACTAAAGATTCACTGCTTTCCAGAGGTAAAAAGAGTTATAGTAAAAAAGTATTTTTCAAACTGATTGTTTCCACACATTAAAAAAGCTGTTTCCTACTTCCACCCTTCAGCACAGTTAACAGTAAACACCGTCCTCTGGTAGTGAGGGGAGAAAGGATTTTCTGGTGATAAAAAGTTTAAAGAAAAATTGATTGAAGCTGATTATGCTGCAGATCAGCTACAGTACCACAATTTAAAAACAAACAAAGAAAACCCCTCTGGGTATTTATGTGACTGTACCTCTTTCATCCTGAAGAAAGCCATGCCGGTGAGCAGCGAGTCTGATCCAGCCTGATGCTGCCGCCCGATCCTCTTCAGCTCCAGCTGGTCTGCTACTTCCTGTAGCCCTCCCTGCACAAACACACACATACACGTCAGACGTCTCGTGGAGGACAAAACAACATAAACACCATCACCAACTACGGTCTCAAACTGTTGAGTTGAATCAAGGCCTCTGACCCTGTATCTCTGTATCCAGTCTACAATACCTTTAGGTTCTTGCAGCTCTTCATCAAGTACTTGACATCGTAGATTGCAGGGAAGAACAGGTTGAGGATCTGGAAGAAGTCGTGTTCCTCCTCAGGGAGCCGTGCGTCTGTCAAGAGTTTCACCAGGTAGCCGAAATCATAGCCGCTGAGAAACACAGAAGAGGACAGGATTCAGGTCAGGGTGGACTGGATTACACTGATGTGACTGGGCTCAAACTGAAGCCAATGTTGAAGTAAAGTGGGTGCAGTTACTAGTAAAGCCCCAGCTTCTCTATAAGTTCAATTCTTCTAATTATATTTTTATAATTCTATGTTTGGGGGCATGTTTGCCTGGATTGACAGGTGTCTTATATTCAGATTTTTTGGGGCTCCAGTAACTGAGAAGACTAATAAACAAATTAGAGCTGCAACGTAAAAAGATGGTTGGATGGCATTGATATTCATTTGGATTGGTTTTTAAATTTAGACAGGATTGATTTTGTTTAACAGTGTCTGTGTTTGTATAACATTTAAGAAACTGTAGGGTTCACAGTCCTCTGAACTGGGACTAACAATGCGGACGGTGAATCAGAACCAACAACCGACCTGTGGAAGGAGAGCCACTTGACGTTTTCGCACAAAACCAGACCAGACGTCATGAGGAGCTCAGCGAAGTAGAGCGTGTCGATTCCCTCTTCTTCATGCTTTTTAAACTGGAGGCCGGAGTTCTGGAGCAGGTCTATGGAGTCCTGTGAGTACATGTCTTCTCTGTGAGGAGCAAAAGACATGTATAAAAAAGTGTTGAATTTTAGAAAACGCCAGAAGACAAAATGGGAGAGCAACAGTCCGCCTACGTGAGGTTGAACTTGAAGTTGAACTGCCACGTCGTCGTGCCAAGAGGATACTCTCCGCCCTCGTTCATGAAGGTGAGGCCGAGCTGGATGATCTTCAGGAGGTCAACGTTGCACCTCAGCAGCTGGTACTGGTAGTCCACTGTGCTGCGAAACTCGCCGATTGGCCGGACGACCACTCCAGGGAATTCTGTGTCCTGATGAAAAAATAAAGACATTACCAGAAAACTCCACCCTCACTATTCCTGCATTGTTTTTTCTCATCACTTAAGTTTTGTATTTGCTGCATGTCATCCCCTTTCTCTCCTGCCTTTCCTGTCTCTCTCTGCAGTTGTCCAAGTTGGACTTTAACCCGTTTGCTATTCAAATTAAACACAGATCATTTTCCAGTTATAAAAGAATAATGAATAATGAGCCCTACCAACAGGATATGCATATAGCTTTAGAAAACACATCTACAATGTGGCACATTAAAAACACCAAAGTCCTCACGCCTTCTAATTCCATGTCTTTGAGTCAGGAGGTAGGCTACAAAGATGGGAAAGTCATTCTTTACAGTAACTCTGCTGCCAGTGAATGCAGTTATTATTCCTTTTCACACCACCAACATCCAACTCATCTCAAACTGCCCACTACTTACCATGGCAATGTAATTGTAGCTTTGAATAATCTGCCGGATTTTCCTCATTTCATCCTCCACATTGCTCGCCCATACTTCACAGATTATCTGACTGGAGTCTGTAAGTGCGGCTGGCATGTTGGCAGGTCAGGAAGAGAGCTAAAATCCCAACAATCCTACAGCACTCGCGAAGGGGGGGGGGGGCCAAGGGGAGGCAGTGTGACGAAGAAAGACAACTCTGGGAGAGGACGAAAAGAAGTTGTTAGTGATTATAGGAATAACATCAGATTAAGAATAAAGAATAATGTAAGTACCACTACTGCTGTTATCACTAAGTATAATACACACACACACACACACACACTAGTGCACAGAGCACAAGTTAACACACTTGTATGTTCACAAACAAGGTGAACATACAGTATGACACAGCAACAATATGAGAAAAGAACATTGTCATTATTAACTGATCACAGCCATAAAAAAAAACCACTGTGGTGGAGATTTGGGTGGGTTTTGAAGGGGGATGCATTGCATTGCCAGTAGCATGGCTGCATTGTTACTGGTGCCAGTTTATTAGGTACACCACCTAGCAGGGCACAAAATTAGCACCACCAGCCAAATGCTGGTAACATATGCAAGTGGCTGGTAGATTTGCTTTACACACCAGCCAAAAAAAAAAAAACCCAAAACAAAACAATGGTAATCTATTGAGTGGCACACTAGCCATTTGGCTGGTGGACAACAAAGTTAATTTTTCACCCTGCCACCTAGTTAAAACTAATGTACTCTAATACAGCAGCCCTGCAATAAATACTCCTTCATGAAGTCATAAAGTTCTAATGTTCAGTTTTTGTTGAAACAGATTTAGAGGTGTTGATTCACCTTAATGTTCATTTTGGAGGCTGTACATTGTATACTGAGTTACACTGAGGTGTTTTTATTATTTAGGCTCTATCCTCATCGATATTAGTGACATTTTCCTTCTTCATTAACCGCAAAGACAAAAGAAAACATTTTGATACAACTCCTTTACAATAGGTATGGAAGACGATTTCCTTTTAAATGAACTGCCTTTGTGTTACCATGGCATCAACATGAATTAACCTTACATGGCTGGTGGTTGTTTATGCTATCGGGCAAACTAACCCAACAGATTGTGACAGGTTGTGACAAACGCCCCTCTTAACTTAATGTCTTTGGGAAGAGTTAACAGTGTTAACAACTCGGGGGGCTTTAGTAACTGCACAGTTTGAAATAATACTAACTAACGACGTTGCAGCGAGGGAACTAAAGAACTAAGTTAGCTGAGTGCTTAGCATGAACGGCTAACGTTTCCAAGCTAATCCTCGCGTTATCGAGAAAGCTAACGTCACCGGAGCAAAGACTAAATGAAACGGCTCTGCTTTTTCACTTCTCAATATGTCCCAACAGCTATGCACACTGTAGACACGACAGCGTATTACTGTGGAAAATATAAAAGTACAAAAAACCAGGTTTACCTCAGAATTTCCTCGACGTAGCCAGCCAAGCTAGTTGATAGCGCCTCACTTTCTTCTTCTTCGTTTTCTCCTTCTCATACTTCTCCTTCTTTGTGTATGTTGGCGAATCACAGTGAGACGGAGAATGTGCACACCGCCACCTACTGGATTGAAGTATGAAACGACGTCAAATAAGACAATATAGTCTCAACCATAGACAGTATTTAAAGATTTTTATATACAGTAATGGTCTTAACGGGTAAACGTACTTAATTTTTTTCAAGATTTTGACATATAATAATCCTGCTGCCACTCAAATACAGTTGAGTCGAACTGCATTTGTTTTACTGCTTTACATTGAAAAATGGCATTTGAAAAACTCAACAGCATTGCTTATTATACAAAACAAATAAACATTTACTGAATAGTTATTGGAACTATTCAGTGGCGGAATGTAAAAGTATTGTACTTAAGGTACTTGTACTTCACTTGAGTATTTTCATTTCATACTACTTTATATTTCTACTCCACTACAATTCATAGGAAAATATTGTACTTTTTATTCCATCACATTTATTTGAGAGCTATGCTTAAATTAAGATTTTACATACAAAATTGTTAGAGTGATTTTATCTATGTGTAATATACACCAATAGTATGTGGACACATGAACATTACACCCATATGCGACTGTTAAATGTGTCATTCCTAAACTTCGTATTCGCATTAATGTGATGCTATAACAGCCTCCACTCTTCTGGTTTCAGTCTTTCCACCAGATGTTGAACCTGCTGCAGGGATTTGCTCCCATTCAGCCACAAGAGCATTAGTGAGGTCCAACGCTGATGCTGGCTGATGAGACCTGGCTCCCAGTCCACATTCCAGTTCATCCCAAAGGTGTCTGTTGTCACATTGAAACAGGAAAGGGCCTTCCCCAAACCATTTTTTTCCTCTCCATTGGAACTAACGGGTCCAAACCAGGACAAACACAAATATAGATCAAAAGTACACAAAGGTATGTGTCCCTGCAACCATCAAAAATCAGAACACAGGATTTTAACCTGTTAACAAACACGATCAAACTAGTCCACTAAATCTCACACACAAATCTTAGATTGGGCCTATACTGTATATGAAAGCACATTTATTTGAAAACCATCTCAAACACCTGATATAGAGTAGGCTACAATATATTGCTTGAAACAAAAATAGCACTTTGCATGCCCACAACACGCAGCTGTTAGCAGTTCAACATCAGAAACCTGAATTCAACTGAAGGTAATTGGCTAAAAGGAGACAATTACAATCTTCATGGCAGAGAGAAGCTCATTTGTTGATGAATAAACAAGTTATGCTGAAGTTCCATGAATAATGAAGTTGATGACAATAATGGGGGAGATGGGCTTAAAATTACAGAAATGTACAATCTGTTATGTTTGTATATTTCTCTAACAGGACACTGGGAATTTACAAGAGAGGGGAATAAAGAGAAAACAGAGCTCTGAGTTTTGTCAGATATATCAGGGGTTGATAAGAATGAAGGACTGCATTTTAGCATCACTTGATTAGAACAGGGATGCAACAGAGGATTTCTCTCGAGGTACCAGCTCTTTGAGGGGATAGAGGGTAATGAAGAAGCAGGTAGGCAGGAAAATGTCAGTTTTGGCTGTATGAGGTATCATAGGCTTATAAAAGAAATACTTTGTCATTTAACCCATTCATCTTAAAGTAAAGATCTGAGCTGTTTGTGTTGGAGATCCACTGAAACAGGTGAGGATGCCTGGTATTTGCAGGTGACAGAAAATACGTATTTAAATCTGATATTGTTGTACAGTCTGCTCATGATTTGAGGGTGATACCAAGGTTGCCAAAAGCCACCCCAACTGCTCCAGGACCAGCCATAATGTTTTTAGAAAGATATGCATAGAAAACCAATTCCCAGCTTCTCTCTGTGCAGCAAAGAGAACATTTCATTATCAATATATCTTACTGTTTATTGTGAGAAACACCTGTTTTTTTCCTTTTCTTATTTTTTTTTTTTACAAATTACCACTGGTGTTTCAATCCTGTGTCTTTTCTTCTAAGTGTTCTCCGAGGCAGAATTGAGATTTTTAAGTTAAGAGCACAAGTGTTGTCAGGAAAACAAAAGTAGTGTGCATGTTAGAATAAAAGGAAGAACAAGAAGTCGCTCCCTGTTATCAGAAATACATTTGTTCCCCTTAGCTGGCAGATCCAGACCTTCTCAACACTGCACTTCAATAAGTCCATCTACTGTGCTTTACAATTAAACTGGCAATGCAAAAAAAGTTAACACTGTTTGACAAAAACACTTTTCCTCACAGGAGTGAAATTGGTTTTGTCCTGAGATAAAAACCAGACATAGTATGAGCTGACACATGCGATTTTTAAAAAAAGTCCCAGCGTCATGGCAGCGATGGACGGCTGAGGGGATGCCAGCTGGTCACTGCTCTGTGGATTCAGCTCTCCTCTGGATGTGGGAGATCTCCAGTATGGGCATCAGCAGCTGGAAAGCATCCTGGATGTAAGACGCACTGTTGGATGCCTGTGAGGAAAAGATGAATCATAACAAATGTCAAAATGTAACATGTAAAAGCCATATGACACAAATCCAGACAATCCAACTGCAAAAAATCCTCCATAACATGTTATTTAGCCTCTTTTTCAGCCTTCACAACCAAAGACGTGAGCTAATTTCACTTGTTCCAGCACAGTTTCCCCTAATTATCTGAGGACTTTTGTAGAAATGAAAGGGTTGGTACCAGCAGAACGTAGATTGCTGCACTTGTATCAACAAAATGACACTTGATTTTAGGAAACTGATTTGTACTGGTGGGATAATCTCAGCCCCCTTGCAGAGATTTTAAATTATTTTATAAAGAAGAATAAGATTGTACGACTCAATAATTGAGATTTAAAAGATTCAAAGGTCCAAGAATCGACCCTCAGGGGAATTCCACACAGCACAACAAATTAACTAGAGGGGAAATCACCAAAAAACCAAACCAAAAGAACAACAACACATAATATAAGAAAAAGTCAGTGTAAAAATGATGCTGTGGTACTGTGTATGTTTGCATTGGAAAGTCAAATCAAATGTCACTTTAGAGACTTTGCATTCAAGGAGAAACTGACAGAGATAAAACTGTGACAGTGTGATGAGAGTGCTGTAGTACTGTGACACAAACCTCTAAAAAGACTCCTGTTATCAGCGGGTTGAGAACATCTCCCTTCTCATTTGACTGTAAAACAGAGCATTTAGATTAAATTACAATCAGCTCTCAGATGAACAAACAGCAGCAGTGATGATGTGTCAGAAATGTTCTTCTTCTGTTTATGTAAAACAAATCACTGATAGAAAACCCATTGCTTCCTGTGAGGAACAAACAAGCAGACAAATTCAGCACAGAAAGAAGACATTTATAGATGTTATGACTTCAGGTGTGTGTCCTCTGAGCACCACAAAAGGGGATTTAGTGTTGGGAGACTTGTGGGAGAAAATACCTTGTGAACTTAACCTTTATCACTCTAATGGTTCGGAATTACATGATGATGATGATGATGATGAAAATACTCAATAATGCAGTCCTCAACAAATTCCGTACTTTAGTTGGCAACAGCCTTAAAATAAACAATGGCCTTGATGTATTTCCCAAGTGAAATATCTAATAGTAGAACCAAACCCTTTGAAACACACAGCTGAGTTAGAATCACCACACTTACCCCCGCTGTTGTTAAGCAGGAGGTGAACCTCTTGGAAAGCAGCGAGATTTCTTTACACAGGACAACAGTTAACCTGAAGACGTGAAAAATACAGACGTTTAGTTAAAGTCCAGATGAAGCTGTGGATTTCTACAGTCCAGCTCCTGCAGTGTCGTAGTCTTACTGTGACAGGACGCTGGCCTCTGTGCTGCCGCTGGAGAAGAGAATCATCTCGGCCAGTTTGTGGAAAAGCTCGATGGATCGAGCTGTCAGCTCCGCCAGACTCCTTATGGCTGCAGCATGAACCTCCTGACAAAATACACACACACGCTGCTGAATGGACCAGAAACTGCATGCAGGTGAAACTGCGTGAACGGAAACATGAAACATGCCACACAAACATCCAGCAGGACGTTAAAATGTTTAGATTTCTTAAAACAATTTCAAATAAATGTCAGTTTCACTCAAATTCAACAGACAAAAGAACTTCCCGCTTTTACTGTGAAACCCACAAAAATCCAATCTGTTGGCTAGTTAGGAGCATCACATCATGTGAGTAAAGTGTAGTGCAAAAACAAATGTTGATTTATCGATTAGTCACTTGACAGAAATGTATTCAACAACCTTTTTGATAACTGATCAATTAACCGTTTCATTGTTTACGTCGTTTATTAATCAAAAATGCCAAACATTTTCTGCTGCCACCTTCTCAAGGTGTCAGGATTCGCTGCTGTTCTTGGTTTTATGTCTTTGTAAACTGAATATCTTTGGGTTTTGGACTCTTGATCAGACAAAACAAGCAATTTGCAGACGTCACCTTGGGCTCTGGGAAATTGTGTCATTTTCACAATTTCTTGATATAACAGATTAAACAATAACTGTTATCTTGCTTCTCACAGGGCTGCAATCATCACACTTTAACAGTTTCATAATCTGTCAGTCAATTAAAAAGTAACTCTGTGCCTTGTTACCTCACTTAATTTGACAACATTGGACTGCTTTTCTTCCAAACAGAATTATCACACACCCGAGCCTTGTAATAAAGCTGTGAGTTTAACCTGTTAGAAATAAGCAAGCAGGTCTGATAGCATTTAACAGTAATGTTACTGATGATGATGTTAATATCAGCATACCTCTACAGAGAGTGTTTTCTTCACGTCCTCCTCGCTCTCTTCCTCTCCCTTCTCTGGTTTGGTCATGTCAGTGATCTGGCTGCAGGTGTTTTTACAGGCCTGTTGGAGGTTAGAGACCACAACATAACTAGATTGCTTAGGTTTGTGAACCACCAGTTGACCACAATAAAAACAGGAACTGCACAATCTAATGGAATCCAAAACAACAGCTGAGCATATCTCAAAAACTAAAAAATGTACAGAGTTCAAATAACTTCTGGAGTGTTAAGAAATGTTTTGCTCATGTGTCTACACTAAGAATTGTTTTGGATCAATATGTTTTGTGTGTTTATTTGGTCAAATTTGACATGTCTGACTTTTTTAATATATGACACAATTTCAATACTTTTATCAATTATTATGGTTTATTGACTTACATAGCCTTTTAGCTTAGGTTGCACAGATTTTAGGGATATGAAGCATTTAAAGATCCTCCAATAAGCAAAAATACCAATGTAGGCACTGGCAGACCATTTCTATTGCAGAATTCAAAGGGTTAAAATGTAATATTTTGTGTGTCAGAGAGGTTTGGATTCAACTCTAGTCATTTGTGAGGCTGAAATTTGCGATTGATGGCTTCATATTTGACTGGATTATATGGCCACATATTTCTGTTCTTTTGTCCTACCGCATCAACAACACACACCTCACAAATGACTTTCTCAACAAAGAAATGTGACGTTGGTACCTTGCTGAGTTTGTCAGCTGTGGCAGTGACACTGAGACCCTCCAAAGCCTCCATTAACTCCCTCTCAAACTCTGAGCCGTCTTCATCTGGAATCAGAAATGTACAATCAAGCATTTCAGGTGTTATATCTGGTGTATAAGATGCTGTATTCCTCGTTCTATAGAGATGTTACCTTTCTTCTCATCCACTTCCTCATCGTCAAACTCCACCAGGGAGAAAGAGTCCTTGATGAGATCCAGCTCTTCTCTGAGCTGAGCCAGCTCATCTCCTGACAGAGTGGTCAGCACCGACTTCACCTACAGCACACACACACAAAAAAACAAAAAACAACACACACAAAGAAAAGCAGCCACATTTGAGGCTTTTATCAGATGCCATTGAATTATGCGATGTAAAACAGTTTGTCTAGTTGGCCTCAGTAGGTGTCATATTTTGGAATGAAACTCCCATCGAACCTTAGACTCGCTCTCTCGAGACAGAATCTCCAGAGCCTCGAGGTGTGACAGACCCTGAAACTCATCAAACAGCATCCCGTAGTGAGCGACCAGCTTCTTCTCAGAATCGGACCACTCTTTGTCTGCTGTCTGCAGCTCCTCTCGCTCCTTCGCCTCCCTCAACACCTATGAGACAGAGAGATTATTATTATATTTATGTATTATATGTAGATATAATTAGCTATATCCTTCACATGCACAACAACCAATATTCACTAAGTTCCTTCTGACTCCTTTTCACATTAAAGGCATTTAGTTTTTGTTGCTTTTGTTTTCATGTTTGTTCATCGAGCACTTTGGCTTGGTTGATTTGGTTCTCTTGTCCTGTTGAAGTTTGGTACACTGTTCAAAATGTATATATATACACAGTAAATGTATATGCATAGATTTCTTTATATTGTAATTGTCAACATCCATTATTCATACAGTGCTTTGGCAATACTGTATTTCGGTATGGTCATGCTAATAAAGATATTTGAATTTGAGAGATGAAAAGTTGAAAGACATGGGACAAAATGTCAGTAACCTGTCAGAGAACAGTGTAACACACTCTTTTAGTTTCATCCTGTCATTTCTTTGTTTTTTAGCTTAGTTCTGCTGATGAGGACCATGACACACGGTTGAAACCTTCAGAAAATCTACCACATGGACCTTGAGTTAAGATTATTTTGGAAAACTGTTTGTCTGGCTCACTTGATTTAGAATTATTAAGACTAATTGTTAAACATTGTTTAATTTTCAGTATTTTATTTCTTTTTATCATATTTTTTTTTTATTTCATTTTCATTTTTTCATTTCATTTATCTCATTTTTGGCTATGAACAGATATACAGTAAAGAGGTAAAACAAGATGGATGACATGAGATTACATACTGTCTTTTAGAGATGCTGAAGGTCGAATTTAGTCCCTCATCAAAAATAAATATGTAGCACTTTGAAAATGAGCTCCTCATTTACATATTTGACGGTGGTCTGGCTACCTGAGACAGAGTGGAGTTTCTGTTCATCAGCCCTTTGGTCTTCTTAAAGCCGGGGTCACCTTCTGCTATCACATCCATCGTCTTCTTCCCGATGAACTCCAGAGCATCCAGACCGCCCGATATCACCGTTTTCCCCTGTGAGGAGACGGAAACATGAAGAGTTTAGTTTCAGCTGCTCTTAGTGAAGGACTTACAGGAAATATAACATATTTAAGGAGTGAATTAATGAGTTATCGTGAGGGTAAAGACTATGTTAAACTAACTTTTAAAGGTTCTGTTGCTAGCTTAGTTGCTGCATCACATTGGGAAAATATAGATGCATCAATAGTGACCTGAAGTTGAAAAAACTATAGTTGGGCAGTTATTCTCTGGAGAGTAAGAAATGAAACAGGGAGAGCAAAACGGCTGCACCCGGTGATCTAAACGCACATTTTAAAAATTCAAAACAACCTGGCTTGTTGCTGATACTGAGTGAAAACTACATATTTCCAAAATGTCGACTTTGGAAATACGGCCTGATTTTGTTGGCATTGTCTGGAAGGTTTGGAGAAGGGTCTCAACCCATTTTTTTTCGTAAACACAGAAATCAACAAAGCTGGACCTGATAGCACAGAGTTCTGCCCATATTTACTGTCTTAGAACATTTTTAAAAGATGAATCAAAAGTGAATTGGCTTGAAATAATAGAAAATAGTTGAGAGTAACTGGAAAAAAGCAGCACTGCAATGCTACCATTCCTCAAGAGCTGTACATTGTCAGTATCTATGCTCCACACAACATCTACCCTACTCTTTCTCCTCTATAATGAAAAACTGGATGTTTAAGATGCACTTAAAACATGTGAACTTCTCTTCCCAACTTCCAAGGAACAGAAACAAAACAGATTTCTGCTTACTGTGCTCTGGACGACGCTGGTGAGCGACGACAGCATTCCCATTGCACTCCCCACCATCGCTGATCCATCTCCTGCCGCTCTGTCGGTCTCACTGCCGGTTTCACCTGCAGGAGGAGAAGCAAACACAGTACACTCTGAAAGGTTAACACAATATGGAGAGAATATGTACAGTCTGTGAACAAAAAGGGTCGATCCATGATGACTGGATCAGTTAACCCAGTGTTGTGCCTTAACTACACAAGACACAACATACAGTGACGCCTTACCCTGCTCTTTCTGCTCTTCCCCAACTTGCGCCGAGAGTTCGGTCGGACTGGGGATTCCCAGTGACGTCTCTGCCTTCTCTATCACCTGAGTGAGCCCTTGGCCTGGACGGACAGGGGAGACAAGCAGCATGTATAGTATAGAAGAAGGTTTAACAGCAACAGACAGAAAGACAGCGAGGTGAGACAGCGTACTATAACAAGTAATAAAGAAAGAAGGAAAAAGAATAAGACTTTTTTTTTTTGAGTGAACCAGCACACCTGCATACATACACAAAACTACATTTACCTTGAAAACAATAGATTTAAGGTTCATAGGAATTATTTTTTAGCTTCCATCAGGGGTCTCACATACCTGCAAGTCTGCATTCTGCTGAAAGATGTTGTTATACAGTAAATATGCTGAACTGATAAATGGCATACGATTTTGTTTCCAACGAAGATGTAGAACCAAGGCAAGACAAAGCCTAAGCATGTGATTAGATGACGACTGGATGTAGTTTTTTTTAGGACAACTCTCCATGTAGATTACTAAAAAGACCACCATGCACATCCTATATAATACAGAAAGACTGGGGTTAGGTGCTTTATACTCACCCACAGTGGACACAGTGGCTGTTGCTGTGGATAAGATGGATTTGCCCCAGCTGCCCCAGTATCCCCAACCACCCTGAGACACAGTGGACTCACTGGACGTCTGAGAGAGAGAACACGGGGAAAAGATGATGAGGATGGAAGGAGGAGAAGGGGGAAAAGGCAGACAGAGAGAGAGAGAGAGCAGGGGCCAGAGGTTGTGAATGAGTAAGAGGAACAAAAAGACAAAATCAATGACTTTTGTACACAAGAAGTGGCCTTTGGTTGTGACCCTGGGTTATTTTATCACTAGTGTTAAAACACTAAGGAGCAGCATTCGAGGCCTCCCAGGTAGCATCTTCCAGGGGACAAAAGCTGGAATATGTAGTGAGCAGGATGAGAGACTTATTATTATAGATATTATTTTGCAAGCATGTTTGGTTATGTTTATGTAGTGCAGTAGTTTTTTTATGCTGTACTTTGGGGTGTGCTCTCTGAGCTGCCATACCAGACTGTCTACAATAAAGTGAGAATACTTTATAAAACTGTTATCATTCCCCCTGAAGTTCTCTTTTTACCATTATTTGTGGTTCTGTCTAGTATGAACAATAATTATCTCATCAGTGCCTTTGCCGGCTGCTCCTCTACTTTTGGTCTCTCCTCAGCTTCGGCTGCAGGTTTCAAGTCTGGCCTCCTCCTGGCTTTCCTCGTCGGGGCCACGTCAGTCGAGTTGTCAGGCATGGTCTGCGAGGAGCTGTCGGGCGTTTCGGCAGGAGAGGCATCCTGAGTCTCTGCTGCCACCTCTGGACCCTCCGCTGCTGTAGCTTCGCTGTCTGACATCTTAATGTCTCAGTACATGCCTTCAACATGAAAATATAACAAAGGAAATAACTATTAGCCAGATAGGTATCCAATTAAACTCCTGCATACAGTGTGGTGTTTTGATATTGAGAGCACCAAATGCTTACAGGCTGAGCTGGGAACAAAAACGGTGAAAAGGTTTAATTTCAGTTTTTGTTTTGTTGGCTATAAAACAAACCTGCAGAAGTTAATACAGAGCTGGTTTGTCCTGAAGAGACCCGAAGACAGGATTAGTTGAAGATCAATTTGAAGATTTTCAGGTGACAAGGGTCTTGTAACACGACTAAATAAACATAGGGGGACTGTTAAAGAGTCCAGCTGAAATATCAGATCCTCCTTCCACCGTTGGATTCAAACACTCTGTGATATTTAATGCATTCATTCCTGGAGTTACTTTGTAATAAAAAGCTGTAATGCACTGTTTTGGATGAAACTGTTTTCCTTCAACCAGCAACATCACACACTTCCCAGAATGCATTTCAACACCCAGGGAACAGCAGTCAACTATTCAGCTGTTAGTCATCTGCACAGCTGGAGGGAGTGTTAGCTTAAAGTGCAGTCTGGGTTTTCTGAAACCCATACTTCAACAAAACGGGTACAGTTCAGTATACTGTATATAATGGATATCCTGGATATACAGTATATACAATATAGGACCCCTGGATATAATATCCATATACTGCATCTCTTTGCATGAAAGTACAAATTCCTGAAGCAAACATCTCACATACATCAGAAACAGGAATTTATATTATGACATACATCACATAAACCTTACATTCAGATTGTCCATTAGCAATTAGTATTAGTATTGTAGTCTTAGTTACATTGTTATTCAAGCTTTACTATTGGTTACTAGAGGGTTTGGCGAGCTAATGACTCGTTCATGTATTGGACAATATGGCTAGAAGGAGTGTTAGTCTCTTTTTTTTATCAGCATAAGCTGTTTCAATTATTATCAACGCATAACTTAGTCGGGAAAAACACAACATACCCTGTTACACTTCAGCTACAAACTCACCTTTACCCCTGTCTTAATGCTAGCAGTTAACGTTACCCCAGTCTGCTAACAGTTTCCTTCCCAAAACCAACAAAAAGACAGGTTTATCTTCTTTATTTCGGTTTGCACTCCTGTTTCTACACGTTCAACGTCTTTTAGTTTTCCAGTAAACAGTTTAGTGATCGAGGTTTGCTCACTCTTTTTGTCCAACAAGATTAGCCACGTCACATTTTGTTTTCACTGACCAGCTCCAACGGCGAGCCACACTGAGAAAAATAGGTTCCGGTTAGCATCTTCAAAATAAAATATATATTTTTAGAACGTTAGTTTCTACAAAATTAACTGTAAAATAAAAACATGCGTTGCAGGAATCTGTATCGAGACATATATAAAAGGACCCCTGTATAATTATTTTTAACAATCAGACACTTCTTAAAAGTTTGATGTACATTTTTAATAAATATTATTTGACTTTTCCAGGGGTGACGGGTGTTACGATTTTATTTTGAAAGAAAACCCGCCATACTACCGGTCTCTCTTTCGCTCTCGGTAGGTAGCTTGATGCAATGATTAATCACGTTAAGCAATGCAAGTTAATTTAAAATAAGACTTCCGAAACCTTCAAAATAAAATAATTTAAACTTCCGGTAAAAAAGCTTTAATAACTGGTTCTGAAAAATAAAAAAACTAATATTTATTTGTCGTTTGTCTTCCTGGCCTGTTTTTAAAAATTAAGTAATCCATTCATTTATTTATTCTAGAAAATACAAATTACAATTAGATAATTAATAAATACATGAACAAAATGAATTAAAATAGTAAAAAACATCATATATACTATATTTAACAAAAAAATACTGTGCACAGCTTTCCTATTATAACATATCTGTTCTTCAGCAATCGTTGCATGGCAAAAACTGTCCAGGGTTGGGCATATTGGGCATTTACAAAATTAAATCTTGTCCATCTCAGAGTTTGTAAAACAAAGAGAAGTCTCTACCTTGTAGTTACATTGTTTGTTCAGCCTTCGTACTTATGTAATAAAAAGTTCAACATCAATCCAAAATGTTTTATGTATAAACAATGAAATTAAACAAATAGTATGAAAATGTGTTAGATTATTCAATACACCCAACACATTACAACTGGATACAAATAAATAAATGAAAATATTACATGATACATTACATGTATCATTAAGTATTACATAAGCTGTCTTTAATTTAAGACTGACTACACAGTATGTCATACTTTCCCACCAGGTGAAGTCACCTACTTGCCTGGGCGTAACATCCACTAGGGACAGGGGACATGTCTCCCGAAGTAGGGTAGGGTCAGTAGGGTTCTGGGTTAAACATGCAGAGAGTAAGGCAGCTTTGTCTAAAGTATATCACTTTTCTGGCAGAAGGATTAAACTAAGCATGATAGCCATCTTAATCATAATGTGTTGCTTTTAAGTAGCTGGGAATATTATAAGCATAGCATGTAGAAATGCAGAAAATGGTATTCAAATCCTTATTTTTTGACCCGTCGCTTTATTGTGTCCTCCCACTTTTGTTACACCATTGCCTACCTGCGTTGGAGAATTGAGAACAAGCCACGCCCACTCACTCATACCTGAAGCAGGAAGTGAACGGACCGTACGGATCGTGTTTGCTTTGCTTAAACACTTGAGGGTGAAAGAAAGCTGAGAAACAGACTAAAATAGGAGTCAAACGAACACATTTAACACATACTCAAGTTACAAGAATAGTTTGATGCTCATGTCGGTCGAGGACTTGTTGTTTTGGTCGCTGTCCGAGCAGCAGGTGAGAATCACTGGCTCAGATTCTGTTTGGGGTTTTGGTGAATTTTATGTGTGGGTTTCTCTCTGGTAACGTGCTCGATACACCAATATTATGCCAGAGGAGCTTGGTGTTCAGTGCTTAACAACTGTATTATAAAAACACTAATTATTTAAATCAACTATTCCTTAAACAAATTACCTTAACAGGAAGGGTAGCCTATTTATGTGATCATTTATTAACAATTATCTTCATTAGCCTACTTCATTTTTAGTGTAGGCAGTTTTTAAGGGACAACACCACTGACCAGTGCTCTTATGTGGCATTGAAAAGTCATAGGAACCAATCAAATTAACATGATTTCATCTAAAAATCAATGCAGTAAGAGTAACAACTAAAGTCAATGAAAAAATGCTACCGTTAAAAGTGCCTGTAACTAATAAAATATATTATTGTAGTTAAAATATAAATTATACAGAGTGGTAAGAGAAAATAGAAGACAAAAATACTCTTTAAGTTTAAACTGAGTAAAGTTTTGGCCTTGAAGTTCCACTGGAAATGTGGTTTAAAGTTTACAGCTAAAACTCAAGAGATTTCTACATTTAATTAAAAATGAATCCATGAAAGTAGTATGTCCTGAGGATTCATGTGTGTATGTTGAAATACTGAAAACTGCAGGAGATAAAGATTGATCAAATATGGACAGGACTATAGAGTGTGAAGACCCTAAAAGGTAAGTGTCTACAGTCATGTGTTGCTGCATGAGCCACAACCGTTTACTCTTCCTGTTTTGCAGGTTTGTCTCGTCTAAATGTGAGCTGAAGCTGTGACTCCTTTCGACATGTTACCACCTCAGAAACACCACCTGTCACGCCTGCTTCTCTTGGTCCTGCTGCTCGGTGGATGGACAGCAGACGGAGCTCAGAACGTGTCAGAGGCAGAGGTGGCGTCCTCCACACGGCTGGCCAGCGTCCCCTCCAGCAGGAACATCGTGGTGAAGGAGGGATCCAGCATGCTGATTGAGTGTAACGTGACCGGAGGCCACGGCGACATCAAGTGGTACAACTCTAAAGGACGTCTGCTTGGTGAGAACACAGGTAGGAGAAGGATATGCTGTGCTGAGAACAAGTTCATGAACAACCTTGAGTTCTTTTTGCGTCACATAGTTGTTTTGTATGAAAAAGGTAAAAAGAATGGACACCCAACTATAGGAGGTGGCCAAGGTAAAAATCATCTAAGTAAAGTAGTCATATATTACTGTGTTCTCAGAAAGCTTTCATCATAGTGTAAAAATCTGATGCCATGCCTTTCCTTAATGTGCAGTTTTTTCTGAAACAGGCATTTTTTCACCCAGTAACCATCAATTTGGTGATATTGGGGATTTTGCATTAAAAACAGGCTCAAAGTTGTAAAAACAGATAAGACAGAAGAAAGGTAGAAAACAGTACAGTAAACAGTTAAATACAGTGCAAAACATAACGTTTTTCTTTGTACAGACAACAAGCTTTTCTACAGACCAAAAATGTACATAACTTTTGGCATCAAAAGTAACAATAGTGAAAAAGTTATCCTCACCATACTAATACCAAACTGGCTATGTAGTAAAATTACAATAACACATACATTTTATATCAAACAATACATGTTTAATTTTTATAGGTTTAATTTAACAACTCAAACACTGAATACTTGTAACATGAAAATTAACTTTTAATCAAATTTTGACATTCAGTCCAGTTTGTTGAATCAGATCTGATATATAAAACTGCTTTTATCTTATCAGGTAGTGTTTTGTGTGCTAATTTAGGTAAAGTAGAAATTAAATTAGCGCTAACTGGGTTTCTGGGCCAGTGTAAATGTTTTTGATGCTGCATTACAAACTGTTTGATGGAGGAGATGGTGAGAATTTTCTTATCTGCTCTTAATGAAAATGTTTTCCCAACTCTCATCTCCAAAGTAAAACTAAAACTGTCTTGTTGTCTTATGTGTTTTGACTCCAGGTGGGAAGTGGCAGATTCAGGAGAATGGAGTCCTGAACATCACTGTGGTCTCCTTCGAGGACCGTGGCCGCTACACCTGCGTCGCCTCCAGTGGCGCCGGCGGGACCAAAAACTACACCGTCACTGTGCGTGTAGCCCACACCGACAGCGGCTTGGGCCTGTACTACGTCATCGTCTGCCTGGTGGCCTTCACCATCACCATGATCCTCAACGTGGCGCGGCTCTGCATGGTCAGCAGCCACCTCAAGAAGACTGAGAGAGCCATCAACGAGTTCTTCCGCACCGAGGGCGCAGAGAAGCTGCAGAGGGCCTTTGAGGTCGCCAAGCGCATTCCCATCGTCACGTCGGCCAAGACGCTGGAGCTCGCCAAGGTCACGCAGTTCAAGACCATGGAGTTCGCCCGTCACATGGAGGAGCTGGCACGGAGCGTTCCTCTGCCGCCACTCATCCTAAACTGCCGCACGTTCGGGGCGGAGGCAGCGGAGACGGGGAACCCAGGGCCTCACCCTACAGAGCAGGATCAGACAACTGGGAACAGACAAGCTATAGGCCCGCCTTCCTCCGACAGAAGTGGAGAGGAAGAGGAGGAGGTGTGTCAGATGCTGCTGTCAAGCGAAAGACACAGTGGAGGTGGCGTTGATGTCAAAGTGTCAGTCCACTTAAGAGATTAAGAAATCATTAGAAAATTGTTGGTTATCATTTACATTTTTGCGATTCTGGTTCTGCTCATAGATTCTCAATTTTATAGAATCCTGGCTCCATATCTCGTCCTACTGTTTAAGTAAGAAAAGAAACCAAAACATGTTCGAACCAAAAACCAGCTTCATTGCAAGGCGATAAACAGTCCTAATTGGCAGAGTAGGATGCAGTTCTTTTTGGTTAAAATAAAGATAAATATAAATCTTCCATCTTGCCATGTACAAGTTGGATTCTGGCTGTTTTCCACGTTTTTTTTCCTTGAGATAGATGTCCTAGCTTCAGCTGCTCTTTGACATTATGACTACACCTGTGGCCATCAAAATACTGCATTCTATACCTGCTGAGTCATATTCTTCCTCTTTCCTGCATAAAATGATTTCCATGCAGTGATTACATTTATTTTAGCCTTTTGTCAAGCTTACAGAAGTCTCACTTAAGCGATTGCTCCTATCCGCCATATAATTAACACTATACACATGCACTGGCATATGTTTATCCAGTGATGTTGAAGGAAATGCACTAGGTCCAGTTTTGCTTTCAGGAATCAAATCTGCTTCTGAACAAATCCTCACTTCTTATAAAATTGTAACTGGTACCAAATCAAACCTTAATCTGACGCGCCAGATGGTTTTGTTATACAGAACAATCTGAGAAGTCCTCCTTGGGAACTGTTTGGAAAAGGGCAGGCACTTTCAAAAAATACTTGGCAGGTGATTGGATGGACCATCTGTCTGTCACCGTCTATCACGGGCTAACTTCAACCAATCAGATAAACGAACCATATGACGTAGTAGGAGTCCTGCCTGTCGGGCAAAGAGCGAAAACATCTTTTCAATGGAGAAAAGCCTTCAGTGCCGTTCTTCGCTCTTCTTTCAATGAAAAATACTCTCCAGTTCTGATATAACTGATCCTATAGCAGCATCTACGCTAACCTCTCTAGGGGCCACCATTGTTGTTTTCGAACAGTTGCTTCTCGCAGTCGTCACACCTAAACCACGCCCATAGCTGCCAATAGCTCCTCATAGGACACTGATTGGTCAGAACCACTGTGGTTCGGCCACAAGCGCATAACTTGAAGCCTGGCAAGATGGATTCTCGCGTGATCTCGTGAATCTAGCTGCCTCGCAAGGTAAAATCAAACCGTCTTCTCGATAAACAGCCGTAGAAAAACTGTACATTCTTCCGTGATTCTTGTATTCAGTACAACCGTCCGAAATTTTTAAGATTATTTTTTGCGCATTTTGCCTTTATTTAATAGGGTGCAGTAGAGAGTTAGACAGGAAACCCGAGGGCGGAGAGAGGGAGACTCAACAAAATTTCCTAGCCAAATGTGAATGTGAATGTTGCAGTTATCTGATGTTCGTCTCAGACCAGTAGGCCTCTGTGACGCCACCCAGCTAACTCGTAATGTTCATTTTTCAATACAATTTTCAATAGTTTCTCTGTGATTTCAAATGAGGACTAATGATGCCTGTGAGTTTGACCAGAGCCAAACTGCATCAACTGAGCTCAGAATTGTATTTCCTCTTGTCTTAAATATATTGTAGTTTTCGTTTTCATGTTCGTGTGGTGGGTTCCCCTCAACTTCCCATTCTTTGGGTTTCTCTGAACACAGCTAGTGTAGCAGCAGATATAAAGCTCATTTTCCTCTTTCAGAAGACGCCATTTGCTGCCGTTCACTTTGACAGTCAAGCTTCCACAGAACAAAATGTTTTGATGAAATCTCCTCATTTCATTGTTTTCATGTCACTGCTTCCTGTCAGTCACCTGACACTCACTGGAAGTTTAAGACTTTAATAATATAATAATAATAATAATAATAATAATAATAATGCCTCAAAAACATTTCGCTTCACAGACTTGATTGCCATCTCCATGTCTCTTTATTTGGGTCTTTGATAGTCAGGACAGCAGTTGATTACAGGGTACGTTTTCCATCAGAGTGACTGTTAAAAGAAGTAAAATGTAAAAAAAAAAAAAAACATGAGCAAAATGTTTGAGGGAATTTTCAGAAAAGTTGTACAGTAAACACCAAGCTTCCAGGTACATTTACCTTTCTGAGGCAGCAGAGGAACTGAAATATAAATGTGATTATTTTTACATTAGAGCTCCAAAACATGTCTGCTGTGATGGAAAATGTCGTAAATATGCAGGTATAATCTATCAGTTTGGTGTGTGCATGCCTGGGAAAGTCAGGGACTTTTTTTTAATAATGAAGGTGATGCAGCATTTTCTCTGTATTTATACTGACATTTGTGAGTTACATTTCTAAAGACACGCTTAATAATTATCTTAATCAAGTGTTGAAGGTAAATAGTGACTCGTTTGGAGCAAGTTTGTGTGTTTTGTGTAGAGGTTTATATGTATAAATGTGAATACACAGACTGTCCATATCCTGGGTAAGCTGTGTAATAATAGAAGTGTGTCCATCCCAACAGCAGAGTTTTCTATGTGGGGTCACCAGGCTTAAAAAGTCAGATTTGAAGATGTTTTAAATGCTTGATCGTTTCTGTAGAATCTTGGGAGCTTGTTTTAAGCACTTGAAGTAAAAGACCAAAAAAAGTAATTCTCAATATCACATGAAAACTTGAAAACTGTCTTAACTGTGGTTCTGAGGAGTTTTTAGAACCTAGTCGGAGGCCAAAAAATGTTGAGAAACAACTGCTTTACTGTTTCTCAGAGGGATATGTAAGGAAATTATATCATGTAAGGTGTTGTAAACTGTGAGTCAGTTGTGGAAGTTGATAACTATGGTTGAACAAAAAGGTTTTTTTGAGTAATTGCGATACTATTTTGAACTTAGCTGAATGTTGCTGTTGTATATGCTGTTGCTGTGTGAAATGGTTTCACGTTTGAAGGTGTTTAAATATTTAAGTGATCCGGAAGAGTCCATAAAAGAAAAAAAAAAATCCTGTGTTGACAATAATTAATTAAATAAATACAATCAAAAACGTGCAAATGTTTGTGTGGTGGTTATTTCTGCCCCTTCAGGTAACACTGCTAATCAGCCACTGGGTGGAGCTGTTGGGTAAAACATCACTTCTTCAGATCAGCTACAGCATTGGTGCATTTACCACCTAAAACACTCCTGAGGGGTCGTTTTGCACATTAACAGCTGTCAATGAACACTTGATATCATTGTTAAAGGAACAGGGAGAGATTAACTGCTGACGTGTCACCACATCTCACGCTAAGTGTTACTTTAAGTCCCAGATTTCACTGTCTACTGAATACAGTTTGCAAATCATGAGTTGTTCTTCTTTGCTGGTTGCCATTTCACAGTAACTTTAGACAAACGTCACAACATGTGGATAAAGCTAGAAAATACACTAATAGTCTTGAAATACACAGTAAAATGTCTACCAGTGATCCAAAGTCCTTTATTCAGTTCAGAGAAAGAAACAAAGAGAAAATGAAAATTGAATGAAAATAAAATGAAAAAAATGATAGTTTATAATATTGTGCTTAGCTCAACTTGAGATATTCAATATATTTGGAAGATTTGGGATCTCCCCTAGAATTTACACTTAAGTATTATGGGTTTGAACAGTGGTTATCCACATTTAATTTACATTTAAATTGCATCCTATTCCTATTTATCTTTTTGGTTCTTTTTCTTCTTCATTTGTAACCACAAACTCTTTAACATTTCAACATCTGATAATATAACAAAAAAATCACTTCTATTCCAGAGTCATCAGAGAAAATCTAACTTTGTTAGCTTTATTCAGTTTCAAAGTCCTTTACATACCATTTAACCTCAAAAGGAATTGAAAACAAAAGAATTTAAGAACAAAATAATTCAAGACAAATTTACGTATGAGAGTAAAGAGAGGAAACAATGTATATTATATATATATATATATATATATATATATATATATATATATACACATATTTAGTGCCTGATATTTAAAAAGAAAAAGAAAAGATGGCTATTTGAATATCATTAGCTTTTGCCGTAATTTATCTGCAGTAACACACAAGCAACACTCCATAAATGATGCACTGAGGCTTCATTAAGCTCATCCTGTATGCTGCTGCTGTGTACTCACAGCACTTTCTCCTGGAATACAACTACCAAAACGTTACAGCCTGGCCCACCTGAGATATAACAGGTTGGAGAGCAGCCCAAATAACAATAACCTTGGGCCCCTGTGTTGAATAACTCAAAAAATCCATCCTTCTTTCCTTTCCTGTCCTCTCTGGAGGCGAGCTTATCTAAATAGAATTGATTGGTCTGAGCGATCATTCATCATGCCGAGCCAAAGCAGACGTTTAAGGAGAGAGGGAAGGAAGATTGTACGGATAGGATATTTTCAGCGGGCCCTCAGTGTCATCGAGGTAAACTAAACAAATTGATCAGGCTAAAAAGGACAGAGACTGCGCGTGTGTGTGTGTGTGTGTGTGTGTGTGTGTGTGTGTGTGTGAGAGGGAAAGAAATATATAAGTATATGTATGAGAGACTGATTAGCTTAAAGGACACATTTATACCAACGTGTCTGTATGAGTATGAGTGTGTTTGCATGCAAGACAGAGCCTTCCACAGAGAGACGTGTGTGTGTGTGTGTGTGTGTGTGTGTGTGTGTGTGTCTGATTATGCATACTTACATAAATGAATGAAGCCTTTGCGTGCAGTAAATTTGGGCCTCTTGAATTTAAATTGCTCATAAAATCGGGTCTGAAGAAAACTGTCGCTAATTGCATTTTATTTCCAATCAGCCTGAAGGAACAAGACGGGGAAAAAAAGCCAAGGACAGTAGATGATGAATTTGATGACACGACGAGAGAAGTGCTCGTCATATCTGTTCATTAGACGAGAGGTGCAGATGCAGCAGCCATGATTAGCTCTGCTGTTCCGGATTTGAATGTGTGTGTGTGTGTGTGTGTTAACTTTTGTGATTCACTGACATGATCCCAAACATGGTGTGGTCCTCCTCAGCTTTGAGCTGGATTGTACACTGAAGGATAAACAAACACTTGGTTAGTTAGAGGGGGTTTGTCCTTCCAAATCTTTATTTTTTCACACCAGCAGAGCACAACTTCACACGGACCTCACAGACAGATACACTACATGGCCAAAAGTATGTGGACACCCTGAAAGTACACCCATATCTGACTGTAAGGTTGGCCACTGATGTTAGCTAATAAGGCCTGGATTGCAGTCGGTGTTCCAGTTCATCCCAAAGATGTTGGATGGGGTTGAGGTCAGGGCTCTGTGCAGGCCAGTCAAGTTCTTCCACACCAAATTGGAAAAGACTTTTCTTTATGAACCTGGCTTTGTGCACAGAGGCATTGTCATGTTGAAACAGGAAAGGGTCAAGCACAAACTGGTAGCACAAAGTTAGAAGAACACTGCTGACTAAAATATCATTGTATGTTGTAGTATTAAGATTTCCCTTTGTCGGAACTAAGGGGCCCAAACCATGAAGAAACAGCCCTAACTGTCTATGGTGGGTGGAATTGGTACACTTTTCAACTCCATCCTTCCACATATAAGGAAATGGGATTTTTAACATTTTTTTTGTATCCATGTACTTAGCCACATTAACTTCATGACTGTATAGCAATATCGGTCTGTTGATCGTCCCACCACTCTGGTCCAAACTGAAATCTCTCAACAACTATTGGATGGATTGCCATGAAATTTTCTGCAGACATTCATGGTCCCCAGATGACAAATCCTAATAACGTTGGTGATCTCCTGACCTTTCGTCTAGCTCCATCATCAGGTAAAATTTTAATTTGTCTAATAGTTGTGTCGCTGTGTCTTAAGTGCAGCCTCACAGAGCTGCTAGCTTAGCTGCTCGTAATCTTGGTATTCATTGTCGTTTTGATCTCGTCTATTTTCTCTTTCTTTTCTCCCTAATGAAAAGCACTTTGTAATACTGTTTTGAAAAGTGCTATATAAATAAAGTTTACATACTTACATTTTGTTTGGTTTCACATTAAGATAGCTTCAACTGTACTCTGTAATATTTGCATTCAGTCAAAGCAACCTATTTACAGTAAATGTAGGTTATATGTTCTTATTTTCAGATAACCTCCAACAAAAATGTGCACCCGGGAACGGTCCAGGTGAGGTCAAACAGCACATGTGCTAACAAAGGGATGGGGTCACTGTGGCTGACCTGATTCTCCGCAGGGTCTCGCTGCTACAAACGGCCCCGCTGTCAGGCGCTAATGGGAAATAATGGCTGCAGAAGCATCACAGCAGCGGGCTGGGCTCGCTAGGGACTGGGGTGAAGGTATTGGGGTCACATCTTCCGACGGCTCCTTGCATCCTCAGACAGATACATACTGCACAGAGAGGAAACATCTGGAGGGAATGTGTGAAAGTGGTGAGCGATGATGGCAACCAAATGAGGTCGAATGGAAAGGCTGTGACTAGGAGGAAGTCAGTAGGGCTGATTGTGCTTTGAAGGAAGTTGTAGGTCAGTCTCCTGGGGGGCATTGGACCACTGCACCATAAGATTGTTTTACTGGGAAACATCATCATCATTCTGCACATTGAAAGCTTCTGGGTAGGTCTGAGTGGAAATTTCCCAACCATTTTTCCTTCCTTAATGTAAAACCTCATGAGGTCAAGGACAGATGTAAAGAAGAATTTGTAAATGTTTTTTTTTTACAGGTCAGTAATTTCCTAATAATTAGGACTAGGACGTTTTGCGGAAAGAACTATGTAATTTGGTACTAAGTGGGACAATGTCATGACATAAAGCTTCATTTAAACCAAAGTAATCATTCATCAATGATTCATTTATTATTGGAAACTTTGGATCAGTGGAGAAAATGAGCAACTGATCAAGCTCCAGAGTCCCTCAAAGTGATTAAAAACCTTTACAGTGTTCTGCAATTGTATAATCAGAATTTTTTTCTTTTTCCAGAGAATAAAAAAATCCTAATTAATTATTTAAAATATGAAGCAAAAATAATGAGCCCTAATTATTATCAAACCAAATTCTTCATTACAAGCATACAGTATAACCCTATTGGTTGGGAACACTCAACTTGTGGATCTATAGTGGAAGCAATTTGATTTGGGGAAGGCATTCCTTTCATGAAGGATGGTCCTGTTTTTCCTTGGTTGTTGGAGTTAGAAAAACAGACTCTCACAAGTTCTTATCATGGCTGCTGCTAAAGAAACATTTAGTCAATTGTCACTCAATTTGGAACATTTTGAATCAAAGAAGTAAATTTTGAACCCACCCACGGTGTGGCTCATTTCCTTCTCTATTGTCTTTTAAAGAAGGAAGTGAGCCACACTTCATTTCCCGAGCAGACCTGAAGGTGTTTGGTTAAAGTCACAATCAAAACTTTTAGGTATTATTAATGACGCTTTCTTCAACTTCAGAAAGTGCACTCTTAAAAATATCAAAACTGGAGCAGGAGTCCAGGTTTGTTCTTTGCACTAAGAGCAATTTGAGTCCCAAAGGAGCAAACAGAGGTTATAATTTGTTGCATTATGTGAGTCTTACTCAAACCATAGTTAAGTGCCTTAAATTAAAGCTCTGGGTTGTGTAGAAAGTGCCACAGAGGTCCCTTCATTTCCATTATCATCAAAATAACAAAGGCAATCATAATTATGTGTCATTTGCAATTTAAAAGCTTCCAGGTGAGTTAGTTTGTCTGCTGAGCATGCATGACCACTTATTTTGTTACTTTTTTTTCCTATTCAAACAGCTCTGGGTGCTGCCATAAAGCTCGCTGAGAAAAGTGGGGATTAAAGTCCAACACCTGACTTGTATGAACCTGACAAATCAATCGGGGCTAAAGTGGTTCCATAAGGCCAATTCAAGTTCACGCAATAAGACTAATTCGACAGAGGTTCAAGTAGTGAGGGTAATTGCGTGTTCATGCTATTCTTAAGCAGCCTGAGAGGTGGAACATGGATCCACCATGGCAAACAGCAGTGATAAAGAGAGATCATACCACCCTGCACATGCACAAGAGTACCGCTCATACAGGTAGGTGTCAGGGTAATCAAAGGTGACTAGTGTATTGATGGCAGTCAAACACACAAGATACTGTACTACTGTTTTATTTATGGTATTGTTTTGTATCATACTTTTCATTTACATTTATTCAAGCAGACAATTTCGTCCAAAGCAACTTATTTTTTTTCCAGAGCAGTTTGGGGACACTTGTGGACAAGAGGAACTGGAAATCAAATTACTGACCCTACAGTTAATGGTTGACCTGAGCTACCAACTAAGCCATATCTGCCCCATATCATTGCATTTCAATTAACACCAAATGTTTTTAATATCTGGTTTTTGTCTTAGTTTTCATTTAGCATGATTCCTTTGGCTCAGACTTTTGTGATGATGATTACAGTAATGTGTGTAGTATGGAGTGGGAGTTTTTCTGCTCAGCCATTCAAGGCCCTTTCCTCTAACATTCAATTTACACTTTTATATTTCCATATCATTTCTCCCTGCACAAAGCAGCACCACAGATAAAAACCCAAACTCATCATAATTTACAAAGTTTATTCCCTTCATTTGCTCTGGCTTTGTTTTTCTGGTGCACATGTTGCGTCCTGATGCTCTCAAAGACAAACTTCACACCGCAGTAGATCAGAGAACAAGATTCTGCCCTTGTCGTCATTTCACTGGCGGTAACGACACCACGGGCTTCACTTGGCAGGACAGTTAAATTAGATGACTCGGCCTCGCCTGCGCTGCACGGCTCGACTTTGTGTGGCTGTTGGGTTAAAGATTGTTTCACGGCACGGACTCAGACAGATTTACTGAGTGGCAGGCACACTATAAATATGCAATAATGAAACTCATGAAATATTTATTGACCAGCTTCTTCTTCCATCTTTTCCCAGACAGGTGGGATGTGCTCCTCTGTGAAATAAGACTGACTTTACTGTAATGACTGCAAGTTACTTTTCAAGCCAATATTCAAATGGAGGATTTTAGTTCTGGTTACATTTACATAAATCAGTATAAGACAAGCTGTCAGAGGCAGTCCCAGGCTACAGAGCATTATTTTAGGGCTTGCCAACATCCAACATGGATTCCATACGAGCTGCATGGCAATAACATTTATCTGTCATATGTAGGTCACGGCAACTGGCAAGTCAATTAAACAGCCTGTGCTCAATCTTCAAATACATGACACACTGCTAACATGTTACTATGTGTGAGTGTGTGTGTTGGCATCACGTTGTTTGCATTTACACTGTTGTTCCAGGATTTTAGGAGGCTTTAGGGAGGCTATAGTGCAATAAAGTCAGTGAAGTTTTAGGACTGTGAAAGATTTTTATTGTTTAGCGTAGCCAACTTCTGACCAAACTACACTTTGCAACGAGCCTAGTTTATTCGCTCCAAACCAGTTGATGGAAATGCGCCTAATTTGTGTTTCTTTTTTGCAACATTTCAAAAGTTTGTTTAAAATTTGCTTGACAATTGAATGGAAACACAGCTAGTGAGACTTCACAGTCACTGACTGCAAAGGATCTGACACCAACTATTAAAAATTATGACTTATTTCGATTTGTCCAATAAATTTTGGTCTTAAAATGTATAAAAGAGGGCTACAATTACACTGTTCCTCTGATGTGGATGTAAACACCATCAAATTAAAAAAAATAATTGCAGCGACATGCAGCTCAGCACAACAGTTCATCTCCCATCCAAAATGCACTAATGCAACCAAATACTTTATACACATCTCAGAAGAAACTTGTGCACCCATACACTGACACCATTTGTCTGCCAATAGCAACACTTTGTCATTCATCATACATATATTGACCATAAAATTCAATAACAGCAGGTAGCATTACAATTAGTGTCACTATTGTATGAAGCAAGCTTTACTATATATAAGACACTATATGTTTTTGATTTTGTCCCCCATGAAACATCATCAAAATTGATGGTTTTGTTCTGGAAAACGGTCGGCAGCAATGTACAAAACCTGTATAGGTAATTTGCAGTTAATGGACTAAAACATGCAAAATGGAAAAGTAGCTCACCCCAGTCTAACCTCAAATTCTATTAAAGTTTGATCTGAAAATTCTAAAACTTTGAAAACAAGAGCTGGCTGCCCTTTCCAACATGGCAGGACTGTTTGGGTGGACTCATGCAGTGAAGATGGCTGCAGATGAGAAGGATATGAAGCTTGGGTTTTAAGGTTAAATGTGAGTGTTCTTGTGTTACTCAGAGAGCTGAAAGAAAGCTGTCTTTTCCTCTCCGCTCACTCGAGACATCCTACCATTTTAATGCTTCTTCTCTCCACCGTCTACAGCCTCGGGTTCATTTCTCTGATGTTCTCATTAAGCTCCCCTGAGTGGCTGCTCTTGTATGACATTGACAATTTATGTAACGTCTTATTTCATGTCAAACTGTACTGAAAATCTGGGAGGCCTCTCTCTGATAGTGTCAATTAATTAATGTGGCAATAACCTGAACTGAATCATATGAGTCACGTTGAAAAGACCAAAACCATTTGCTTGTGTAGAGAAACATCAGTCCATTTTTCTTCCAGATTGGATGTTGGATTTCTACCCGTTAGGACATTATTTTTACTCGAAGTTTTCATCTGCCTCAGAGCTCCAGCGACTCCCTGAATGAGAAAAATCACACCCTCGAAACTCAAATGGATCTTGGCGAGGATGCATCTCATCTGCCGTAACGGCTTTGTTTTATCGTTTTGAGTCCTGCAGCTGAACGGTGCTGTAGACAAACAGTGTGTGTTTGCTCATTTGGCAGCACTTTTAACACACTGCGTTTTTCCAGAAAGCTTTTGTACAAGGAGAAACGCCACATGGGAGCAACAGCTTGTGTAAACAAAATCTTAAGCAAAACCAGCCACCCGTAAACGGCAGACCGCCTCGCAAACACACACACACACACAAACACACATTCCAAACACAAACATTTCATTTGCCCTACACCACCTACAGTGCATCACAAGAACAGCGCTTGTCTCCATAAAAACCCTCATATGCCAGGAGCTCTCTGATGTCGTCACACCACAGGTTTGATGTCATTAACAGACTACTGAGCTGCTGAGATAGTAAAACCAACAATAAGATTATATCTTAATTTTTGGTAGATTTGGTAGATACTGTGGATGTTGTTGGGGAGCAGAAATGTTGTTCAAGGAGCTGCCAGGACAACAACTTTTAACAGAATTTTATTAAAGCTCAGAGAAACAGCCTTAACACAGTATAGCCATTTTCAGTTGGCTGTAACAGATTTTCACACTGGCAGTTTATATGGAGTCTTAGTATGTTTGGCTGAAAAACTGTTAATACAAATACATTTTCACAAACTCTGGTGTGGACCAAGAAACTGCACCTGTTTGTTGGTCTGACTCCACCTGAACCTGGTAGTCCTGCACTGCACTCAGACTGTAGTATGGGTTCATTTGAAGTCAGAACGCCATCCCTACTTGCACAGGAAAAAAAAAAAGAATCTCTGCATACCATAATAACATGCATTGTTAAGAGGGATTTCTAGTTGTTTGTCAAGGGATTACAGTGTAGCTTCAGAGCCGACACCGTAGCGGACGTACACCTCACAAATGTAACTACAAAATGGGGCTACAGTGGCTACAGAGCTGGAGGCCCCAACCAGCCCGTGGTGACCAATCACAGTTCTTGCATTTCCTCCTACAAGTTTCTGATGCTGGTGTTGATAGTGAAGACAACATTATGGAAGTTTAAGACTCGGTAATTGTCTCCTTTTCAGTAACACACTTCTAGCAAACTCATCTCCAATGCTCTCTATCATAGAGTAAATGAAAGAACTGATGATGAGGACGGTGATTGCACAGCAGCAGTTTCCTATTCAGTAATGACACAAGGTGACATAGAAGTTACTTGGATGTAACTCCAGGTCTGTGAGTACGAGCGTAGGCCGCTGTCGCTATACTGTATACTGTATATCACAAAGTAAATGAAAGAATGTGAACAGTTACCGTGAGGATTGTAATTAAAGCACAACACCACCTGATCACGTATGATACATGCATCTACTGCTATTAATGGGTAAAATCAGACGCTGAACTATAAATTAAAACCCATTAATCCCTTGCATTAAGTATAAACACAATTTTAGCAAGAAAACAGAAAGGATAAGATCATCCTCAACTGTGTTTTTGAAATTACAGTGCTCAATGCCAACTGTGTCTTGACTTAAAGGTAATCAGACTGCTGTGTGGTAACCCTTTAACCCTTCCTAACATTCCCCCCAAAAATTCCAAAATGTTTTAAACTTAATATGACCAAGCTTTGCACCTGTGAGATTAAAATCATTTAGAGTAAAGTCCTTTTCCTTAAGGTGTTTATCAGTTTGTCTAGACATGCTGTAGCTTCCTGGATAGCTCTAAGCTCAGCTTTGAAACTAATTTAAATTATTGGATCATTAATTTTTGCCTTACTAAACAAACATACTTTACTTGTTGTCTTTTACTGTGTTGTATTTGTTATATATCAGAAATGTTTGCTGCAATTTGCTGCAGAAAAACTACATAAAAAGTTATGTACTCTACTGAAATGTAGGCATCAAATATACAGCCTGCGGTATCGAAGGTCCTGTTGTCTTTGCACCTTGTGTCAGCATGCACAGTCAAATGTGTTTAGTACAAGCATCTACAAGACCATTTCTGTGTGTTTATTGCACTTGGTATTTAAAGTGATCCTGATATGGCAAACAACCTCCTCTCCCTCTCGCACCGACTCCCATACGGATGTGCTTTATATTGATTTCCTGACCGGCCGGGTTTTATTCTCTTCCCAGTCTGTGAGCATCCTGAGGAGTCAGTTAATGGTGCGTTACTAACTCCAGCCCAGTAATCCTTTACATGCTGCTCTCACAAGAACCCCTTCACCCTGAATATCCATTACTGCCGGACTGTATAGTAATGGCAGGCCCTGCTCATAACATATTTATGAATGCGTCCTGAGGGAGGCTCGTGCTCTGAATGCTGATGTGATGTTCAGACGTTGCATTTTTATCACTTTTCCCTCCCTGCTTTTTTTTTTAGCCACAGTAATGACACTCTTGGATTGAGATTTCAGGCGGACCATCCTGAAACTGAATTGCCATCAAAGTTTGTACCGGCACTTGTTAGCAAGTTGCTAGATAAAAAGATGACCTCAGGAGCAGAGCGCGGGTCAAAACATAACAAGAGTCCTTGATATGAGGTAGAGTGGGTCATCCATTAATCCCAGAGTTGGCGGTTCGATCCCCGGCTCTTCCTGTGTCCTTGAGCAAGACACTGAACCCCAATGAGCAGGCTAGCACCTCAGCCGCCATGTGTGTGTGTGTGTGGATGAGAGGCAAAATTGTAAAGCGCTTTGTCCATTAAGGTAGAAAAGTGTTATATAAATGCATGCAGTCCATTTACCATCCATTAACCATCAGGTAGAGAAATATCCCAAGACCCTGTCTGTTTGTTTGAACGCAACTGAAAGAGGGATAAAGTTTTTGGTCAAATGGATCTGGGCGGTGTTGAGCTGTATTTTGCTGCTTTTTGCTGCTTTCTTGAGTGCAGCTGCAGAAAATGGTACATCTGACCTTCTACAAACTATTTCATCAAACTAGCTACTATTACTCACTGTAATTCTCTCTGTACCAGAGACCACCACAAATAACAGAGCTGATATTAACCCTTAAATGTATACCTTAGGGCTTTAGCGATCCAGGACTATATTACACCCTGTCTAATTGAGTATTCCTCAAACTGTTTGTTTTTAACAATGTTCTGGTGTCAAAATGTCAATGTTTTTTTTTTCAAAGACCTGAGGTATGTAAGAGTGTTACTTTTTTTATTCATGGTATGTTGAATGCAAGTGATAGCTGTTAATGTTGTGTTTTCCTGTTTGGCCTCATGATGGCGCTGTTGTCTCACTGTTACTATGAATAAATACAGACACAATGATGAAAAAGTTTGTATTAGATAAGGTGCATCACCGGGGTGAAGCAGAACTGGAGCATGAGAATAACGAAGCTACAGTAATTCATATGACACAAGCTCTGAATGGGACAATGGTCAAGATACCATCCATGTAGCAGTGCCGTGATAAGTTAGGACTGGTGAGGGAATCTTAGTTAACTGTTAACTGTCTCTGCTATAAACCTGCAAGTTTTCCTGCAATTTCCAAGTGTCACACTTTCCTGGAAAACCTCGGCCTTCAGCTGTTGCCTCAGCAAAGAAAAGCACGACTTTCTGGTGCCACGACTTCCAAAAGCTGATGGATACTCTAAAAATCCAGAAACAGAACCGCTTTAGCTGAGGAACTCCCACAAAAACGCTGAAGGTGCCACATCTGTTGCATTGACTACAAGCAAGTGACTGTGATTACTGATTACTGTGCTGACTAATTTGTGTTTGGTATAGGTGCCAATCTATGAGAAGAGTGAACATGTCCATGAGCAAGACACCGGTACCCCATCTATTCATTCATCACTCACTCTGTGCGAGAGCATCAGCTAAATGTTCCAGTTAGCAGTCACAATGACAACGTGTTCTTATAAACATGGAGGTGCGTGGGCGCTGGCAACTACAGGTGGTGACAGCAACTACTTAGCTATGTACATTATTAAAAACGAACAAATCAAATCAAATCAAATCAAATTAATGCAAATTATTAAGATGTCCCTCAGCTTAATGTATCTGAGCTAAATCTAGGCTTTTGGTCCCTTCAAGTGGGCCTGTGTTGACTGTGTTTATGAGAAGAGTCTATTAGAACAGCTATTAGAGCTTTTTTCACTTTTTCTACTGAACAACTCTTGTTGTCTACTTCCTGGTAGAAAATTAAAAGGAGAAAAACACAATGTCATTGTTGTTTTTGAAAAGGGAACAAGCCAACGTCTGTTTTTTATAATCAGTCACTGAGCAACAGTGTTCTCATGACGTGAAGAACTTCCACACCAAGCATATCGTGCCCCTGTCTTCCCATGTCAAAAATACAACCTCTTGAATTATATTTGAAGGTAGCATGTGTCCTAATACCTGCCACCTCCCCTCCCACACCCCTTAGCACCACAGAAACCCTAGAATTTCTTTTGTCTAAAATGTTACGTTTTCATTAAGGGGTTCTACGGCTTTACGCCTCAGACCGTTTGGAGGGGTGAAAATGGAGCAGATTTTTTGCACATCACCTAAACCACCAATTTGTATGTGCTTAATATTGAGCCCATGGAGAGCATGTAAGTGAGTAAGTGTGCCATATTTTTAAATACCTTTATATTGGCAACCTTACAACACTTTGGGGGTCATTTTGGGGGTCTTACCAAGGGTCTAGTTCCCAGAAATCGGGTCACTCGTTCGTCACTTTGTGCACTTTGAGTCAAAAATTAAAGGGAATCCACCAATGACAGGACTGTAGAGAGCAATTTTCTTTCTTCTTTGGTAAATCACATCCAGTTTTGTGTTGTATTTCCTGCCTCTTCATGAGAGTGGATCTTTCACTGTTGGAATTAAACGGTTTCTCAACAAGCCCTTTTACAGTGTTGTAATGTCAACACCATTAAAATGGCAATAATGACGTTCTGTGACTTGCATTGATTTTTCTTAATTGCAAATTCTGTAAACTGAAGCTCTTTATAAGTCAAGGATAAAGTCCCCAACAAAGCTTGTGTTTCAAAAGGCTGTCACTAATCAGCTGATGAAAGGACTGCAGGTCTTTCTTATTGTTTGGCCCTGACTTAATCAAAGGACGTGGCAAACATTTGCACGTGCAAAATTCCCTTTGACGGCCATCTGACAAGTCTACCTCTTCTGTAGAAGGCAAGACAAATGTTCTCAAGCTAGCCATTATCCTCCTAGAAATACTGAATTAGCTACAATGCACCACTAGCCTCACACTGAAAAATTGTGTATAACTTTGTAATCTGAAGACACACTACACTTCTGTTAGTGTTTATTATTGATGTATTATCAAAATTGTCATTGATTAACTTAGCCTGTTAAAAATCGTACGTATCATATACTACCTGTAGGCTTGAAAAGTGGCTGAAAAAGTTTGTAGTTTACTCCTTTGTGGAGGATGGCAGCTATACTCAGCTTGTATTCACAGCAATTACTGCACCATGGATTCCAATGGGGACCTGGAGTCATGGGAAAACATAAACCATAATGATTTAGTATTTGTAAAACTTTGTTAGACCCTAGAAAAAGCTAGTTTTAGAAATGGGAGGTGGAACAACTGCTGAAACAGTTCACCATCATGACACATTGTTCTCCTGTCATGATGACCTACCAAGCGATCAGCGTTGAGATGATTTTGAAGACAGAGAGGGATTCTGCTAACTGAATCTAGTTAGGTAACTCGTCCCACCACAGAGGGAACACACAGGAGAAGTGTTTGGATTGAGATTTTCTGCCTCGCAATGATGATAGGACTAGTCATTGTTTATTGGCTGATCATAGCGAATGATAAGGTGCATAAACCTCAATGAGGGAGTTCAGCTGGACACTAATGTTGTGCTGACCAGGAGTTCAGTCAGACTGAGTTGAAGGTGACGTTAAATCCATTTTTAAATATCAGTGAGGCAGACTGAGATCTGTGGTAAGGCAGAAGGGTCATCTGGTGGGAAGGACAGATAGAGCTGGGTATCATCAGCATAGCAATGGAGGTGGTGCATATTGAGAGGAGAAGGAGTCTTGGCACCGATTTTTGAGGTTCCCCAGTGGAAAGGTAGTGATGCTTGGATACCTTTCCTTGCTATGCCACTTTGAGCATTGCCCTGTGGGGTAGGACTCAAAGCAAAGGAGCGCTGTACCAGAGATTTCCAGTTAGGATAGGGTGGATAGGAGGATTTGGTGTTTCACCATGTCAAAGGCTGCAGACAGGTCAAGCAAGATGAGAACTGATGAATGGGTATCGGGTCTCGCTGACCACAAGGTTTCTATCATTGACATCATGGCAGTTTCAGTAGAATGACTATATAGATTATTTTGCACAAGGACACCAGAGACTTGGGTAAAAACTGCACACTGAAGAACTTTTGATAGGAAAGGTAGCAGTGAGACCAACCTGTAGTTCTTAACTTGAGACAGGTTTATTCATGTTTTTAATTGTTCGTGTGTAGCTTGTGTGAAAACCCCAATATGTGTATGTTTGTTGTACTGAGTCATAAGAGCTTGGTAAATGTTTTCGGGTGGGTGTGTGCTTGAGGAGAAGCAAAGCCATGTGTCTAGACTGGTGAAAACCAGAGGGCAGCATTAAGGCAGAAATTGCTCACAGACTCTTTAAAGTACATGTGTGTGTGTTTTGGCCTTAAATCTAAGTACCCCATCCTAGGCGCTCTCGCATGATCTCCCAGAATTAAACTTGAAACCGATCAAAGAGAGACATGCAAAGTTGAGAATAAATTTCAGCAGAACTGAAATGACATCTGGAGGATTTCAGGCACTTCAGCACCGAGCAGCACCTGCAGGAAGACATATGGCCTGTAAGCTTTTGTTTACTTCAGCGCCATATGTGCTGAGAAGTGCACACAGCACTAAGCATTCATATTTACACACATATGCTTATGGGTGGATGTACACAGTTACTCTTCATGCGCAAACACACATGCAAATACATCCACTCCTAAACACAATCACATGCATCAACTCACAGGTTTTATGATGTTTGAAAAAGCAGAAGGAGGACAGTTATGTATATATATAGTCATCATCAACACCCAAATCAACAGGAGAGGAAACCAAAGCCAGATGAACACATGGTGCTAAGAGCAGTGATGGATGGCAGAGAGTGGAACGCGAGATAGAGGCAAAGAGACTCCAGAGATCAAGATGACAAGGCTGCAGGATTTTCCCTCACTCTTTGTTTTTCTACAGGTGCTGCATGACAGACAACCCCTGCTTTTTAAAGAGATCCCTCTCATCATTAATAAAACATTAACCACCTCAGCTCCTGAACGTTAGACGAAGAAGTCTTGGAAGTTTCTTATGACAGATGCGATGTGCCACAGTGCCATCAGGTCACTCAAGGAAGGAAGTGAACCAGGTGCAGCTTTAAATTCATTCAAAGATGACTGATCTCTGTGAAGTTTTTCAGATGAAGTTTGGGATATAGAGGCACAGGACGGAGCAGCACACTAAACCATTCATTCCTTATACAGAGCTATAGAACCAGGGAAATAATTATAGGGTATTTATCCACTTTCTTCTTTGCAAAATGAGGGAGACATGAATTTCAGCCATTCAAGGTTTTTCTTCAGCTTTTATTTGACTACTGGAATAAAAGTTAAAAAAAAATGCTGCTTGCAATTTAAGGCTACAACGTAAATGCAAACAAAGCCTCTTGCAATGCCATTGATAAATCAGAGCAGTGTAACCCATCAACCAAGTCGTCTGTGAGCAGACATGGAATGTTTTTACATATATTGTCTGGACAGTGCTGCTTTTATCTTGGCCCTATAATGCACTGTAGGAAAAAATAATCTATTCAATACATTAATGCCTGTAAAAGAGTTCTGTTTAGTCTCTGGGAAGTTTGGATAAAAGCAGAATAAAGACACTGAGCAGAATAGCAGGGAGATGTGCCCAGAGGTGCAAATGGAGTGTAAAATCAAAGACTACATCCTGCTTTGTTAAACCTTGAAATCATGTATAATTTCTGAGAAATGCTACTGAATCCCTTACCCTACAAAACTGCAATTTATAAGAGATACTCTGTATTTTCATAACAGACAGGGAACTTGATTTCCAGATTTCTCTGGTTGTTTTTGTATGTTATCTTTAGCATAGCCCATTTATCTTGGAAAATGAAGGCTTGATTTACGGCACAAAGGAAGTGGGTCAACCATTGTACAACCAAAACAGAAAAAAGATAGCCATGGATATATGAAGAGAACGAGGATATCGCTTTTACACAAGGTGTTGTAAACTTATTGTATAATTTTTTCATTTTATTGTATTTATTGTTTCAATAGTTATTATTATTTTGTTAATTCACCAATTACTATGAGTACTAAGGCCTCCCTCCACCTAGAGACAAGACCCTAGATTATTATTCAAGGATACAAATTACTTGAGGAAACAAAATGATTATATTTAGCACACTAATTAGTAATTCAAGGTAATGGTTTGTTATTTGAGGTCATAAAGTAGGTAGATTTACAAAAAAGTTCCCCCAAAAATTACTGAGCTCTTAAGTTATTCTATTTGATACACTACGGTAACGGTCTCAGAAATTTCCATTGAGCTGAGTGAATTGGAATTATATTGTTCAGTGGTTTCTATTTTTCTGATCAATGAGTACCTGAAATATTTTTTTTCTATATATTTTGTTATCTTGTGCTTTTATGGAGTGATGATTGCTTGTGTGACCTATTTTGCTTGCAAACCTAATTTCCTCCACTGGGACAACAAGGACTTAAGTTGAACTGGGATCCAGGCTACAGCTCCTGTTTACAGTACACAGCTAGGCTGCTGGAAGATTGTTAGTTTGGAGAAATGGAGATCTGGAGACTGAAAGCCAACAAACTGGAGGCCAAGGTCAAGGTGGGCTAAAAACCTGATATCAGGAATCTGATGTGTCAGACCTGATGGTCCAGAAAGGGGAATCAGGTCAGTTCAGGTCACATTCAGACCTCATCAGTGTGCACAGAGAGGAAAAATTTGTCCTGTGGGGCTCAAGACTGAAAAGGTGAGTGCTCCTAATCTGTGGTGAAGTGCAGAGCAAAGTGCTGTGACTTATAATAAAACAAGTCAGATTCAATCACCTCAACTCCACCGCAACAGGGAGACACTTTGTTTTACTTGACTGCTTGCGATTGATCTTCCACCACACACACACACACACACACACACACACACTCCTACTACCCTTCGCTCATGAATGCTCACTCACCCCATGAATACAGTGAGAGACTAAGAGACACCTCCCACGACCGCCACCACCACCAGCACCACCATCACCAGTGTCTGCCACTAAAGCACAGAAGAAATGAGTGAGAGACTAGGCAACCAGCTGTAGCGAGGCGTGCTGTATAAAACTTGGATTCATGACAACATCAAACTCTAGAGCTGTGAAGTAAAATGTAAATTCCCAGTTTTCTTTTAATGGAATCCTCAATGTTCCTCAACATAGAAACATTTTTTTTTCACCAGTTTGGTATCAGTGATCAAAACACTACAACACCCATGAGCCTCAGCTGCTGTTGTTATGGAGAAGACGCCAGTCAGAGGCACGAACATCAATGCGCTATAGTTACTGAATTCATCCAAAATTATCCCAGAGTTTATACAAATCGTAGTCTTTAGCTTTAGCCTAGCTTTAGTGGCACACACAACTGAATTTTAGCTTGGTAACTGCATGTTTCAGATAGTTGACATCTTTCCTTAAAGGAATTGTTCGACATTTTGGGAAATGAGCTTATTTGCTTTCTTTCCGTGAGTTAGATGAGAAGATCGATACCACTCTCATGTCTGAATCCTAAATATGAATCTAGAGCCAGGAGATGGCTAGCTTAGCTTAGCATAAAACTGGAAGCAGGGGACACAGCTAGCCTGGCTCTGTGCAAAGTCTCACTGCTGTTGCACTTTAAATTGCAATAGGTATATGCACTAATTGTGATAATCTCTGCATTTCATTAAAATTCTTAATATACTCTCAACGGTCTAGCTGAACTTGGACAGACCAGGACTACAATAGAAATGTTGACTTAAATCATGAAAGTGTTCTGTGTTTTGAATATCTTTTGTTTTTAGGACAGTGTACCCTCAGAGAGGATATTTTCCAAGGCAGGAGAGTTAGTGAGCCAGAGAAGAAACAGACTGAAGGGGGATCATGTCAACATGCTGTTGTTTCTTAACAAAAACATATAAACTGGAAATGACAGAGAATGTAGAATGTGACTTTTGTTGTCAAAGTTCAAGTTCTGTCAAGTTCTGACCACTCTGTCTGGTCCAAAAAGAATTATATCTAAGTCAGAGCAACTGTTCTTATTTTCATTTTTTTGAGAGAGATTTTTTTAAAATGTGATTTGCTCAAATTTTCAGTTGACTTGTTGATTTGCACAGATTGTCTTTAATTGCTCTGATTAAAGAGAAAACAAAGTCTGATATTTGGCAACTTGTTTAATTCTTATACAGAGTTATAAAATACATTTTTCATAATTACATTCACAAATGTTCATTGTAAAAGTCATAATTTTCATATACACAAGTAGACATCTAAAAGTATCGGTATCGGTATCGGGATATTAGGCTTGGTATTACTTGGTATCGGATCGGAAGGAAAAATAGTGGTATCGCACATCCCTATTTACCAGGAACCTGAGGTAAACAAATCCCTGGAAAACAATCTCTACCCTCGGCTCTGACATGAGTTTCACATTTATGTCCTTTGAAATAATTTTATGATGAAAGCACTTATTTTGTGAGAAGAATTTTCTTTTGAAATCGCTATCAGGGAAGGAAATTACAACCAGCCAAATTACAGAAATTTTGTTTGACCTATCCTTCAAGTCACTTTGGCAGGAAAACACATTTTTGTAGGTCCTCGGCTCTGAGTGGATCATAAAACAATGGCTCTAGTTCCATTTACACTCACAATGTGACTGCTAAACTGCAAGCAAGGTAATTAAATATTCCATTTGCTACCAGTCAAATATGGCACTGATATTTAACTGATACATTTCAAGCTTACCACCGACACAACACTCTAAAGATAAAAACTGAAGCTGTATATCCAAAAAATGTAGCATTCCTCACATGCCTCAAGTTTCCTCTTTTTATTCCACTTTCTTCACTCACAAGCTAGCAAGACAATTAAGGCATGTTGACAGCTAACGTTAGCTTATTTAGCTAAATGCATTGTGTGACCACTTTGTCTGATTAACTTATCATTCACTACTAGTCATTATAACCAGTGTAAAAAAGCAAGATAGATCACTACACCTCGTAGTTTGACAACAGATGTTCAGTGTTTTTCTTCCTTCCAGCAGTGATGCTGATTACACTCTGAGGTGAGCAGTGAGCCTGGCTGCCGATACAACTCATTTAATAGCACGCTCTATGCTTTCATGGTCCCATTTAGATGATTGATTCGGGGTATCTCAACCAGCTCAGCTATGCATTAGTGATGAATGGTGCTGTGATTTAATGCTCTCTTGTGGAGGCACTTGGCAATCAGCTAATTTTGTAAACAACACAACACAACACCTGTATTCTAGTGGTCTTTCCATTAAGGGAAAATAACAGCGAATGTCACAATAAACAAGATTTCACCAAGGAAATAGTACTGTGATGCTTAAAATATTGTCTGTAATAATGCTACATCAATTTGTTTTGGTTGTTGGCATCAATCTGGCCTTGTTGTTGAGATATGCTTCCGATTTCAGGCAAGCCCCATCTTTGTCCTCTTTTAAATCTCTTTTAAAAATGTACTTTTTTAAATGTGCTTTTACTTAATTAATCCCTTGCTGTGTATGTATAATAATTAATTCTATCATCTTATTATTTTAATATCTCATCATATACTTTATTTTAGTTTATTCTTACTTTTATGTTTGTTTTATAATGCTTTTATTTTATTGTCATTTTATTGGATTCTGTTTTATTTTGCTGTTGTGAAGCACTTTGTCATTATGTTTTGAAAGTTGCTTTACAAATAAAATGTATTATTATTATTATTATTATTTACTTTGCTATTTCACTTATGGCATCAAGCACATTATCATAGCCACATACAGTATGTTATATGCAACATTAAATTTTACCTGGAATGTCATACTTGGAAATTTAGCCCATGTCTGGCTGTCACATGAAATATCTTTAATAAAGTATCTGTTCATGTAAGGTATTTGTGGGTTAAATGGCTGCATGCTTGGAGGAGATTTCTATAATCTCCTTTGATAAAAGTGTGATGCAGGATGAAGCACAAAACCCAGAGGGCGCAATGACATAAATCCTCTGTTGACTCAGTCACAGTACACAGTTGTGCAATTTGTTGTTAAACCGTCATGGAGGACATTGTGTTTCATGGACTGTCAACATTATTATTTGTATCAAAATACAGCATTCCTTCAAGAGGAAAGGACACAAAAATGTGTCCTATTTTCTCCGTCTCCAGCACGGGCAGATGGGTAAAATTCAGATGAAACTTAAGTGTCTGACAGTGCTGGTGAGAGCGTAACACAGTGTTCGAAATTAACTTTTTGGCTCAGCTGCCAAGGTCTGGTTGGAAAAAAAAAAGAAAAACAGAGCCTGGCAGGTGTTATAGAGAGAAAAAATAAATAAATCATTTGTGCGCACATATTTTTTAATTATCCTTGATAACACTGAGTGCTCCTCCCTACCTGACTGGAGTAGCCAGACAGTAGTGAGTGACAATGGACATCTAAATGAGCTGCCTGGATTTAATGGAGTTTTATTTTGATGTTGGACTGAGATACTTAGATATAAATTGGATTTTGCCTGTTTAACAACATAATGTAATCTTTGACATCCCTTAAAAATATTTCAAAATGTCAACAGTATGTTTAATGCTTTGTTCTGTTAATTTGTACTAACAACATATATATAGGCTATATTTTCTTTCCATAGTGGCAGTTCCTGTAAAGGGTATTAAGTAGATTTCCATGCACTGCATTCTTTTTACCTATATTTTGAATTTATGCATTAAAAAGCTGAAAACACAAGCAATGACAAATAATGCATACTTTTTTATACTTGGCCAAGGTGGAAAAGTTGGCCTGATGAATTGACAGTTAAATAAATAATAATAAATAATAGCCAATGACCTGATTCCAGTTCCTCTTACTTTAATTTCTGGCAACGTCAAGGCATCGCTGTTTTTCTGCCTCCCAGAAGTTTAGATCATCATATGGTATCTGGACTTGGATTGCCATAAAATATGGTATGGATATCAGAGGATGAATCCAAATGGTTTTGACTGATCCCCTCTTGTTTCCTCTAGCACCACCATCAGGCCAAGCTTTTCATTGGCACACAAGATCAAATTGACAGCTTTTCATGGAATTTACTGAGTGCATTCATGCTCCCCAGAGGATGAAATCCTTCCATTTGGAAAATCCATGAACCTTCCTCTAGCGCCACCCCCATGCCAAACTGTCAACTTGTCCAAAACTGTATTTTGCTGCCTTGTCGTAAACTTGTGATACACGTTTTTCATTCAGGCCGTCACCTTTTTTGACTCAATGAATCAGGTATTCCTGACCATATTACCCCGGCATTAGTGAAATGATTAGCATTATTCTGATCCTGTAATACCTGAGCTGGTACAGTGTTATCAGAGACGAGACTGAGATCACTGATCCTTGCAAGACAAAGACAGGGAGGAAGGTCATTATCAAAGTTATGAGCCAAATTTATTGCTGGTAATTAATGAGACTTTTCAAGCGATCTTTGGCAAAAACACACAAGGGCTCAATCTATTATCCCAGGGCATTTGGGGAATATATCAGCATATTAAGTGGTTGACATTGCAATTTATTATCAACACTGATTAGCGCCTGCATCTCACAATACATTTGGAAGTCATGAGAGGTGTCATTAAAATACAATTTGACAAAGTTAATAAAGAGGCGAGGGAAATAAGTACCAGCGAGGATGTAACATTAACATTGACCTCTCCAACAAATTACCTCTTATTTCCTCTGAAAGCCTCATTTGTCACATTGGAACTTCAACTGAAAGAGTTTCTGTACGTCTGTACATTAAGATATGACTCTTCTGCTGGATTTAGTTTACTTGAAAATGTGTTGTAGACATACTAAAAACAAGGCTGTTGCTAACAAGCTTCAGGTTAACAAATAACTTTTCTGATTAACCAGTGAGCTAAACTGTATGTCCGCAGACAGCTAAACAAACAGCTGAGTTTGGTGATGCTTTTAGCTGCTCTTTGCAAATTAAAGCCACTTGTTGGAGTGATTCAAAACTAGCAGTGCTACAGTTTGCTTCTGTCATGGTCTTTTATTAATATATTGTTCCTATATCCATTAAAGTTGCAGGAACTGGTCAGGTGGTTACTGCAGTTCTTATGTATAAAGTTAAACATTTAGTAGGGTGCTAATTAGATGAAAGATAAGATAAGCATGCAATTGATAATCAGAATTAATTTCAGTCTGACATTGTGGTCATGTCAGTCACTTTATGTTTGAGAGGTTATCATTATCACAAAAATGTACAGAAACACCTGTACAATTTTGTGGCCATTTTGGCTGTTTTTTCAGCTGGGGAATCAGCAGTCAGTGAGCACAACACCAGACCTATAGAGCTCTGTATGTATAAATGTACTGTAGTTGTGTGTGTACATGTGTATCTATGGGAATGTCTGTCCATGTGTGTGCATATGTTGACCACATGTATATTGTGTGACATGTACATGAGCATGCTGTTTCTTTGAATCACTGAAAAACTCAGAGATGTGGGATTCTGAGACTAAAATGATACGACAGCTGGCTGGTAAAGTCCCTTTATCTCCAAATTGTCAACTTTTCAGGAACTAAGAATAACAGCCCATGTTTGGCCTGATAATAGTTTCAAATTTTTGTCCTTTTATCCAACTAATTCAGTTGTACTGTTTTCTACGTGTAGTAATATTACTACTTAATTAAGTAATATTAATGTTATGTGTAGTAAGATTTCAAAACCTTGCCTAATTAAAGGGAAACTACAGTCTGCAGTCTGTAAATATCTGGACACCTACATATTTTATTGTTTTGACTCTGCACTCCAGCACATTGGATATCAAATGAAATAATTAGCTCAAAGTGCTGATTCAGTGTTTTGGAGATACAAGGATACCAAGCGACAACAGCTGGTTTTAGACAGCTGTAGTATTCATTGGATAAATCCTTCCATGTCCACCATTGAGGGTAAGCAGTAAAGGTAACTTTCACGACCACTGCTCTCTTAAAAAGTGTTTAAAGACACATTGGGAATCACTGACAGAATTAGTATTACCCTCCTGAAAAATCAGTTTAATGTGGTTTTCATGTGACAGCAATGTTACAGATCATGGCCTTTAGATTCACTGTGGCGAAAGGAGACAAGAAGGCTGAGTGTTAAATCAGAGCCTTTTAAGAGCACAGACTGGAGCATCTGCAGTGTACAGTCACCCAGAACAATAACAAGCAGCAGAAGTAAACACATGACGAGCAAGATAACCGCAAAGGAGATAATGGAGGGAGGAGGGAGTGAGAGCAGAAGAGGAGGACGCACTGGAAAGACGAAGGTTTGCTTCTAGAAAACAAATGGCACTTCCATGTCTGCACGGCCGAGGACACTGTTTACACAATTTCCTTACGTGAGGCGGCTAATGCAATAACTCACAGCAAATATGCAGCCTAAATCAACACTATTGTTTCTCACATGTGCAGAGTTTGCTGAGATTAAAGCCCTTTCCAGTGACAAATGGTCCCTGTTTTAAATTGTACAATATCAATAACTTTTTGCTAATTTTGTTGCTTTTTCATCTATACTATCAACCAAGTTTGCCATCTGTGTGTAATTTGGCTCTAAGAAACCACTGTGATTGCAATATGTAAAAGATGAAAGGAAGTTAAATCAACATGTCGTCATGTGATGTGCAAAAAAAAAAAGCAGCTGTTTTTACGCAGCCTCTTGTTCACGAAGGCGTGGAAATTGATTGGATTTTGCCTTGTAGCGTTTTGCCGAAACAAAGGCTGTCAGTTGCCTGGGGACACAACACGCTTTCTAACATCAATCAGTGATAAACATGCAGATATGCTTTAATCTGGCGAACTACAGCAATGACTCAAACCAGGCTACAGTCAAAATACAGAACTTTGGCTGTATTTCAAAAAGAAACAAATGTAGTGGATGTGTGCAGCTGGAAGCTACTGGGAGATTGGAGTCCTCACATGACCTGCACATGTATTAAGGCTGATTAAAGCTCATATGTTTGGAAGTTTGGCTTTACTGGAGAGTAAAAAGAGTTCCAGAGATCCAGACTGGATTGGGTCATGAATGTTTTACCGAATTGTCCAGGGGCCGGAAACCATCGGAGGGCCCAAAGCCTAGGCCTCTGAACTCTTCTCCCTTCTGAAAAACTGAAGGATTAGCCTTCACATTCATGTTAAAGATGTCACATCAAGGAGAAACATTAACATGAAACCTTCTAAGTGAGTCGTCAGGATGTTTAAGCCTTGTGCTTTCTAGAGTTACCATGCAATATGGGCCCTTCAACTCTGTGTATGGGGGCAGCTAGGTAGGAAGGGGGGCTTTTAGAAATCCGTGCCCAAAGGCTGATTGTGTTCAAGGATTTTGAGACACTTTATTGGATACTGTAATGCAGCTATTGAAGTAAAAGCTACTACAATTTCCTGTAAGAGCTACAATTTCCTGTTTATAGAAACGCTATATGATGCTATTATTAGGATTGCAATTCTTTCTTCTATGTTGTGTGGCTTTGTCAAAAGCTTGTGACCAAGGCAAAGTGTTGACATGTGGTACAATTTATTTTTTAAATAATAAAGTTAGCCACTGTCTGCCACAGTGTCTTTTTTATCCTACCAGTAGGAAAGTCAGAAATGTTCAAATCCTACACATAGGGGCTTTACTTAATTAGTAAATTAATGAATCACGTCTTACACAGGAGCACAAAATACATTCACTACATCAGTTTGTAATGCATTCCTACATTCACTATGTCAGAAGTATTTGGACATGGGCATCAATCTGCTGCTCTAACAGCCTCCACTCCTCTGGTTTGAGGCTTTCTACCAGATTTTGGAACCTGGCTGCAGGGATTTGCTCCCATTCAGCCCCGAGCTTTAGTGAGGTCCAACACTGATGTTGGCCTGGATGACAGTCGGTGTTCCAGTTCATCCCAAAGGTATTGAATGGTGTTGAGGTCAGTTCCTCCACACCAAACTGGGAAAACCATTTCTTCATGGACCTGGCTTTGTGAAAGCAGGCATTATCACGTTGAAAAGGGAAAGGCTCTTCCTGAAAACTTTTGTCACAAAGTGGGAAACACTTTATCGTCTAAAATATCATTGTATGCTGTAGCAGTACGATTTCCCATACTTGGAACTAAGGGTTCCAGCCTGTATTGCAAAATATCCTGGGAATATTACAATTTAAGGGTAAGAGTCACTTACATAGACAGCATCAATTTAACTTTGAAAGTGTTACCTACAATGCGTCTCTGCTGCTTTAGAAAAATCTTTACTCACCTACAATAATCACATATGAAGTCCCATTTTTAGCACCTGCACTCATACGGTCAGAGTCACACTCCACTACTATCACAACTCACATTTCTGCCAATTTTCACTCCTGCTCTCTTCACTTTCCTCCCCCACATGAACTGACTGTATGTCTGTCTGTCTCCCTGAGAGCAGCTTCATCACGAGCTCTGGCTTCCTCCATCCCGTTGTGATGGAGCACTTTATCTTCCCCCACACACTAATGGAGGGAGAGAGAAAGAGATAGACGGAGACCAATTAGCATCTCTCTTAAACCCCAGAGAGTCTCTCGGGTTGTCTCGGGGTTTTCATTATGCAGAAGATCTTGTTCTTTTCATGGAACTTGCTTTAGCTCAATTCAAGAAAATTCAAAACTTCCTCAAAGAAAAAAAAAATCCAAAACTTCACCTGTCAATCAATGCCAAGTGCCTGTACAGTAAAGCCATAGCTTGCTTGAAATTTGTTGGAATATTTAACTTAACACTTAAAACTGTCTTACATGACACTATTACAGAACTCAACTATGATGGCCCTTTTTATGTGATGATTATCAAATCTTTCAACTAAATAGTTTGCTCAAAAGGGAACAAATTATGAAATTTCTCAAACAATATGAATTATTGTTAGAAACTTATTTTCAACACATGTTCCCTATACAAGTAATTGTTTGTCAAATCCTTAGGAATCCTTTTTTTCAATAAACCATCTCTAAACATATTTTTCTTTTTCCTGAAATGTGATGCCACGCAAATCTTTCCACTAACTTATTCGCCTCTCAGATGCAACAGTCTTGCTTTTTTAAAATTTATTTTTAAAAGTTTTTATTTAAAAATTACTCCGTGCCTGAGGGACTTGAGATTCAGCTGCCAAAAACATATTATTCTTTTTGACAATGTCCATGTTTACTTGCTTGTCTTCAAGGTTCAAATTTCTGACAATATAATATGTGTGTGCAATGTTTCTCAGAAGCTAACTACTAAATATTAAATGTTGCAGTCTCTTTGAATGCATCGTCATGGAGAGTTCAGCAAGTTTCAAGTCTTGCAGGGTGATTTTCATAGAAATGAACTGAAACAAATGGCTGCCTGAAAAATGTATAAAAAATGTATGTATTGAAAATAGTTGGCAATAATGTACAGAAATGTGCTTAAACATGCATGAAAAATATGATACAGTAATATTGAAGCTCCTCAGCTATTTGGCAACTGTGGCCATCATCACCATGTTTACATTTCTAAACATTCAACATGGCCGTCTCAAAAAAATTCCATTCACATTAATTTCCATGTCTGCTTTAGACAGAACCGATCATTTAGCCACTGGTAATGGGGAAGTTTCAATTTGATTGGTCAGGTAAGTCTTTGGCTGAGGGATCTGTGATACATTATTAAAAAAAGCACAAGCTATACTGTTAAAAATATCTACAGTACTAAGACTAAAAGTCCACATGATGAGAATAATTTCATAAAAAATACAAAGCATGGCAGGTAAATGAGCTGAGCCACAGGTGCTGCCTGAAGCACATCAAATAGAATTGTTGAAAAGATTACAGGGTTGTTTATCAGACGCCCGCTGACTGAAAAATAGTCCACAGTCTTTCTTTCGCTGTGTGGTGAGAAGGGAGACTCAAAACTCCCATACTGGCAAGTATAATCCACCCCAGGGAAAATGCAGAATTATTGTCAATGCATTTGTATTCAACGATTTCACTCAAATAAATGTATCAATTGCATTACTAAAGTCAAAACATCTTGAAGGTTTCACAAAATAAATCAAGAAACTTGATATTGTTTTGTTGCTATGTAGTGAGTCATTATATGGCAAGAATAAGTAATTGTGTATAATTATTTTGTCAAATTCTCAATCAACCACCAATAAATAGTCCTCATGGGATGAGTGCTTTGAAAACAAATTTCACTTATTTTAGTGGACTTCAGCCTCCAAATGCCAGCAGGTCACTGTGTGTGTGTGTGTGCCCTGAACAAGGTGTTAAGGTGTGTATTGTGTGTATTATGTGTGTATTATGTGAAAGCAGAGCATGTGCAATTTATGCAATGCAAAACAAATGAGGTTGTTTCTGTGCTCAAACCAAGTTGTTTTCATGCTCAGACTAAATCTTTATAGTGGTGTCAGATCAGGAAATGCTCATATGAATAATTCATGCCACAGTCATTTGTAACGGTCCTGCAGGTAGATCAGAAAATGCTTATTTGGGTCATTTTGGAAGACAAAGATCATACTCTGTCTTTTAGTTTGGAAGACTTGTTGACATGCATGCATACAGCATGACATATTTATTGTAAAACAAAGTGCAAACCAGCATACAGTTTCAGCATATTATCATCGTATCATATCATGATGACACTGTGGTTCTTAGATGTAACCATGATTTAAAATGAAATTGAAAACGAGCATCTCAGCAAGCCGGATTTAGGCCTTCACCAGTGTTAAAGTTCAGTTTGATTGCAGGCAGTGGAAGGCAGAATTAGCTCTGCAGGCAGACAAATAATATCAACGGTATAGAAGATTGGTATCAAACCTGTTGAACTCTCTGCTGCTTAACTGCACACAAATAATTGACATATTGCATCTGTAACTACATCTGACATCCATCAGAAAAATAACACCCCACTGCCTGCAAACACAGCCCCGAAAGCATTTCATTATGCTATGGTTTGCTTTCTAGCTCTGAAAAGACGAGTTGAATTAATCAAAAACAGCATCCGAGCTAAAAGTGGAACATGATTGACGCACATGTGCATATAGTAAGACACGGTGTAACCTTCACGACGAAGTAAACATGAATCTAAAGATCAAAATGAAATGTTCTCTGCTGAAACGGAGCAGATGTTTCTCACAGGCCCTGCCTCCCTTTTTACTTTTAGAAATCTTCCCTTCCTCCAAGTTTTTTGTTCTTTTTCGAACTTCCCATCTCTCTCCTATTCCACCCCTTTCCTTTTTTCTCTCATCTTCATCTTTTCCATATTTTTCTCTCTCTCCCTCTACCTGCCCCTCCTCGTCTTCTTCCTGTCTTCTTCATTCACTATATATTTGCACCCATTGTCCACATGGAAATGAATCATTTTCCACTTTTATACCGTGTTTCTACAAATTACATGGCATAGTGTCCTTTAGTATTTTTTGTCTTGTATAAATTGGTTTGTTTTATTATTATGTGTAGTTAATCAGGATTTTTTAAAATTTCCATATTAATTTGGCTTCCTGGAGTGTCCAAAATGAGAGGGTTTATCCTCTGAGGAGCAAGACGTTGCTCAGTAAATTTAGACTGCCTGTTTGATTTTGATGTTTCTTTCATACGAGTAAATATTCACAGCAGATTTGACAGAAATCTGTCCATTAATTATTATTATTATCATTATTATTAGTTATATCCTGCTCTGGAACGAATTCTTGGACAGACCAGTCAACTAACTGACTGTCATCTATAGTCCCTGGGGAAATCTGGGGAATCTTTTAGTAATAGATTAGTACACATGACCTGATGTTGAGTGCACATAATATTTATAGTCGAAGTGAAATTTTAACTCTCCTCCCTGCTGGAAACAAGGTTGCTGGAAGCACTGGGACCAAACCAAACAATAAATCTGCTGTAAAACCAAAACGATGAACTAAAAACAGGCAAAAAAAAAAAGAAAAAGAGGTAGAGGTGCAGAAATTGGGATAATTCTCTGTTTGTTAATCACTGCAAGCAACCACTTTTCATTGCATGTGGTCATTTGATTTCATTTTAGTATAAAAAATATTGATTATGCTCACTTCAACTTGCAGGACAAAAGGCTAGACCTCCAGACATCTAGATTCTTAGATAAACATTGTAAACTCCCTCCAACTTTTCCTAAATGTTTGTCTTTGAAAAGAGTTCAAGAACTGAAAGAGTCAACTGAGTCGACAAGTTTCTCCTCAAAACTGAAACTGAAGAGTTTGAAAACTCTTCCACGCATGATGATGAAGACTTCTAAGAAAGCTTTTCTCGTTGGGACTGTCCGTCATGCTGAAGCCTTTTCGTCTTGAATACAGCTCAGTTATTTCTATATGGATGCAGACTTGAAGGTGACGGTGAAGGTCACACTGTATTTCCACGGCAGAGATGACTTGCTACTCTTGCTTCTCATCCACACCTTATCTTACTTTTAAAAGAGTCGTACTGTACATATTTGGGAAGAGGAGGAGACACATTGAGGATGTTCTATAAGCTGACTCTTTCGCCTGTCGACTCCGCTGATTGTATTTCCCTGTCAGTGAACGCACAGCCACACTGTGCTGAGCAGAGACGCTCACATCGGTAAACCCAAGGCCCCCTTCCCTCCCACCCTGTAACCAACCCTTTGCTGTTGAGTATGATACATGGTAGTTGAGCTCCAGTGCCCTCTATTTCTTTTCTTTCCACCCCCAAATCCTTCTCTTTCTCTCTCCCCTTCTCTGCCCCCACGTCCCCCCTCTCCATCTGTTAGTCAGATGAAAAATCGGAGAAACATTGTTCTCGCCATTTCCCATAACCCCGAAATAGACCTGGCCTACTAAAATGGCCCCTTCTTCACCTTCCCATCAGAATTGAGCTAAGAATATCTCCTTGGAAAAGAAGTAAATCTCCTTTCCTCAAGTTTTTTTTATTATTATTTTTTATTTTTTTAAATTCGGCTGTAGTCAGTTTCACAGCAGTTACACTGGATTCCATTTTCATGTTGAAAAAAAAAATCAAAACGAGCACAAAAACTTCTCAAACCTCTCCTGCAACATAAGGTGCATTCAAATTAAACTCGTCTGATCATATGTCAGCACAGTATCTCTAGGAGTTATGTCCATATTGGACATATTCTGCAATCTCGTGATTTACATCCAGTGCAAACGTTCAGTGCTAATGCAGGAAGTAGTGTGCTCTTTATTTAGCGAGGCAGAAAATAAAGTCGTGGAGGTCAGGGCGGTGGATGGGTGTATATAGAATATCTGACTTTCTTGTGGTGAGACTGAAGTTTGTGTCCTGTCACAGAACTGCAGTTAATGTTCGCATTTTAAATTAACCACAACAATGAACTTACCCTGTCCCTAAGCCTACGATTCTTCCTTCACCTTATCAAACAGTTTTAATTGCCTAACCCTAACCACATTAACCAGTCTATTTGCAGTAACCACAATCTTACCTAACCTTAACCATACCATAGTTGTCATGTCCAGATATTGCAGAATAGTTGGCACTGGATGTAAAAAAACAACAACAAAAACCACTGTCAATGAACAGAATCTGGAGTTTTGCAGATTCTTCTCATATTGACGTTCTTGTCTGGTTCTATGTCTGTCTTTGGCATCAGCACTCACACCATGAATTAAAAGTAAAAATAAGATAATTGAGGACTGACAAGAACATGACATCAACAGACAACATGACTAACACTGTAGCAGAGCAGCAGCACCTTCAGTCCTCCGTCTGCGTCTACACAGGATGAGTTCTGGCACAGTAGTGAGTGTAGGGGGCTCCTTCCTATGTTCACAGGAGAGATTGGTAGGGGCTTTCTTCACAGTTCAGAATGAAGGAGATGCAATTTGAATGGTACACATCTGTTCAGCCACTGTGGTGAAATCACTGTCTAAAGTCAAGGAAACTGTCTTTTGCCCACAAATTTGAGGGCGTAGGTTTCAAGGAGTGTAACATCAGTAGGCTGTAAGCTGTAGATAAGTGATTTCAACATACTGAGCCAGGGAAAAAACATTGCTGAGTACCTAAAACCCTTTGAAAGATCTCCTTAATGTGTTATATTGAGAGGATATTGAGCTGGGGAACATAGAACCTGGGGAATGACTGTAGTTAATGTGCGGAAAATGGAAGAAAGTAGATTTGAAGTGTAAAAATCTCAAGTAAGCAGCCACTGTCGATAGCTGGACTGATTAAAATTGAATCTGTTCCATCAGACACGTATAAGATGGACGGCTGAAAAGCGCGTCAGTTAAGTGTCTTAAGTTTAAAATAGGCAGTTCTTGATCTCATTAAAAACGATATGGACTAGACTTTAAGCTAAAATTCTTAATTCTCAATCTCAGTCTCAATTACTGGTGGCCTCCATGCAAATTCTTCTACATTTTCCAAAATGCCTTTTAAATTAAAAAATAGAAAATGAGGCAGCAAATCATGCCTGCAGAAAATATATAGAAAACAGCCTGATAACTAACTGAACTTCTCTTGGCACCATAATACCAGCAGCAGAAGAAAACACCAACCTCATGCTTACCACTGCATCAGCAAAAACTGTGTGTGAAATAAGTGTTGAATCTAAATCAAATATTTTCAAATGTTCAATAAAAAGTTCCACTAAATTATTCAATAAATACTCCTAAAAAAAGTCAGAACAAGGAGGCAAAAATGCCCTCCTAAAAAGTTAATTCCTTACTCTGACAGATACACACATGCTCACTCTGGCATACACTCATACATATTCACCACCTGCAGTCCTTGTATAGAAGCAGCGGACCTAATCTCTGCCACATACTGTTGGGTGTAACATGGCATGAAAGATGCATGCACGACATTTTGGAGAGAGGTTACACCGCATGAGGGAATGACTTTCATTCTGTTTGGCTCAGACTGGTTCGTTGTTCTTTTTTTAAAGTAGATTTCTCTCTGCAGGGCTGCAGAGTTTGAATGTGAAGTGAAGGTCATTCTGTCGGTCCAGAACTGAGCCTTGTACTGTTTTAAAAGAATTGAGTTCTATCAGCCGAGCTCAGATGGGTTTTGCTGTAGAGGGAAGGTTATTTTGTGGTTTCTAACTAGGTTTTGCTGAGTAATGAAGGTCATTCTGTATCTTCTCTGCGGAAAGGCATGGAGTTTTATCTCTGAATTGCAAATGGGAATGATTGTGGAATTAAGGTCACCCTGTGGGTCCATAATAATGTGCTGTAATGTTAAAATGCTTTTCCCAAGAACCTAAATCTGTTTGGTGGTTGAATTTAATCCATTGTTTATTTCAAACAGAACATTTCTAGTCCAAATATATTGCAATATATTTCTGTGCTAATGTCAACAGCTGACTGGAAGAAATAAAAATTATGCAAATAACTTACAGCACTGGGCCTGTTTTACAAATGCAAATTATGAACACTTTTTACACCCAGATCGCAAATGGTGGCGATGTCACGTTTCACAAATAATTGTCAGTCACAAATTGCAGATACATTTACATGTCCTACCTGTTCATGACTTTTGTAGGCTCATACATGGGTTGCAAGTATGGCGTTAGTTTTGATTTGTGAAATGTTTTGAAATGAGCCAGAGGAAAAGTATGTCATGTTCCACATCGCAGCTTGCATGTTGGTTAGGAACCATTGACTTACAGTTTGTGTCATGAGTATTATCGAAGTCGTTAGGACTTAAAGATAAAAATAAAGTAATCTGAACTTAACCTTTAGGTCAGGTTATTTCTCTAAAGCATAAAGGTTCCATTATGTGTTGTGTTGTGTTGTGTTGTAATTGCAATTGCTGGAAGCCTTCATTGAAGTGTGTGGTCTACAGTATGTGTTGCCTTTTTTGCTTATTCAAGAATATTTCAGTCCATGTGTTGAAAAAACATGCCATTTTTATTGTTAGACATACAAAGAGTAGCCACATTATCACAACAGAACTGACTTTACAATGATCACTGACATTCAAAGTGCAAACTCTCAGAAAAAAAAAGTAGAGTTTCAGTTCTGAGAAACTCTCTGAAACAGGATCATGCTGGGAGGTTATTGTCGATCCACCAATCACAGGAGGAAATGAGGAAACTGAATGCTCAGCAGTACATTGCTTTTGTATCCATCAGTTAAATGAACCTTTTTACATGGCAACTGACATCAGCCAGAAAATAGCAGCCACTTAAATCCTGCAATCTGGTGACTCTGAAAATACGTGTCCATCCCATTATAGCAATGACCAACAGACATACACGCCCACTCATACATCTCTCTATGATGGGCTAATTAAAGTAATGCTTTCTGGCGTAATGTGCTGCCCTTGCTATATTGCAAAATAAAACAATAAAACAAGAATAATGTTTTTTGTCTCAGACAAACAAATCTTTTGCTTGGCTCTAAACTGCCGCAGCTCGGCCAAGTACTTGTTGACTGCCAGCAAATCTGTAGCTTGAAGGCCAACGTAAACATAAAACTTGAAAAACAGAACCCATCAGCTTGTAACATTTACAGGCCAGTACCCTGACTCCAAAAAAAAAAAAAAAAAAAAAAAAATGTAATGAATAATACATTCTTGGACAGATGTAGCCTTTGCCCTGCCAAAGTCCCACGATTTTACTGCAAGCCTGCAGAACTACAGCTGAGCTGATTCTTTCAGATGCAGTAAAGTTGATTTGGTAACTACTGAGCTGGGAAACAGTTTTCTCTTACAGTATACTTGTTTAACTGTACTGCATAAACTATTTTTTTTTATTATTGAAACTGTTGTTTGGGCCCAGGTTTATTTCCTGTCAGCTGCATTCAACATGAGCAAACCCTTAAGTCTTGGATTGTAAGCGAGGGATGGGTACGTGTTGTCATACAAGTGTTTACTGGAAGAAAATAGGAGACAAGCTAACAGACGGACCTTCAGACTCAAATGTCCTTGTAGATAAAAAAGACCAAAATAATGATGCAGGCTTTTGTAATACAGCAAAATGTTGGTAAGAATGACAAACTGAATATATGTTGAAGAACTCTGCTCCATTTATTTCAACACCATTGAGTCTCCTAGAGCATCATTATGTCCATGACCCCTATATAATTTCAGACTGCAACAGAAAATAAGCCTGGACCCATTTAGGATGTTGAAAGTTGTAAAAATTGGCTGTAACTTTCAATGAAAATGTGCCCTGAAGTACTGATACGAAGCAAATCAATGAAAAAAAATTGGACAGAACAGAAATAAGACACACAAAGACCACACAATAAGAAGAACAACACGCTGGGACCTTCTTTGTGCATCATCCATATCCTTGTACCTCCTGGCTCAATGTACAGCACATATGGGAGATATTCAAGTGGCTAACCCAATATAAAGCTAGTATATACACACTAATATCACTGTGGCTGGCTGCTCATCATTTCTACAGCACAGCCAGTGTAAAGATATTCCACAGAGACCTATATGGGGCTAAGAATATGTGGTTATAGCAGTGAACAGTATCCATAGCAACAACCATGTTCATCATCGTGTCCCCATCATCAGGGCGCTAATGATTATACCAGAGTATATCTGTTGGAAAAATGCAGGATGAAAGCATTAAAGAAGAAGGGCTGCTACATTTGCAAACACCATTGTCGCATTGTCGGTGAGGGAGAGTGGCAACAGGGGAAGGACCCAAGTGCAGACAGTCAAGGCAGACAGGATGATTCCAGTGATTTATTGATGAAGAAAGGCTGACAGGCAGGTATTGGTAAGCAGGCAGGCAGATTCAGGTCCCGCTTAAGGGTCAGGTGACAGAAGCTCAAAAGCAAAAGACATGAGGCAAGAAATAAACATCGCAACTTGGACGATCTGACAAGGGAGCAATGGAAGTGGACCGGTATATGCAGTGAGAGGCCATGTACATGTACATGTAAAATGGCAATGAAGGGGCCTGGGGAATTAGGAATGTGGCTGGAGAGGAGGGACAGAGAGACAGACTGTGACAACCAAAGAATATGGTTAAGAAAGCAGGAGCTAAAAGGCATAAAAGCAAAATCTATAATCAAGCTGAAGGGCACAAATATTTAAAGCTGATACTTGTAGAATTTGAAATTCTATGACTTGTCCTGTAGTGTGAGTGTGAGTACATCCATAGAAATAAAATGGATGGAGCAGTCATTAGCATTCACACACAGGTCAAACACAGAAGAGGAAATAATCAAATCATTGGGATCTTCTAGTCCTGGTCCAGGACTCTCATTTGTATTACGCAACATGTCCTCATACCTAAACGACAGAATAGGTTGTTTAGGCACCAAAACTACTTTAGGTCTAAAGTTAAGTTATGCATGTAAGTTAAGTTACGTCACGTGACTTACTAACGTAACGATCTGACGTAAGTTACAATAAGTTACCGTTGACTTTTGGTTTCACACAAGACACGAACAGCGGTCTTCTGGGTGAAAGTCCTGTGTTTGTATTTTTATTTTACCTTAACGGTGTCTATAGCCTGAACATCTTGATGTCCTTCCAGGTTTGTGGTTGCTACCACAAGTTGGTAGCTGAGCAGGCCCTGCGAGGCCCTGCAGTTTAAATGTGTCAGCACACGGACGTGTTAGCTCAGCCAGTGAACATTAGCTCTTGCATCAGTTATTCTTTCTAACATCAAAGGTTTCTTTTTATGCTTTAGATGGTTACAGTTTCTGGTTGCATTGGTCTTCACAAATGATTTACTTCAGCCATTTTAAACAGCTTCAAACTGTTTATTTAGAGTGAGACAATCTTGGACGTTCACCCTGCACAGTCTGCGTTTAGGGACCCACAGGCACACAGAGTGAACCCATTTTCTTGGCGATCTGGTCTAATTGTTTTTATTTTTTTTTTTTTTTTACAGCCAGTGTATTATGTTATCAAAATTAATTAGATGATGTTGCTTTGACTGTTTTAAATGTATCAAATAAACATTTGCATAAATCCAGGACTCTGGAGAGAAGCTTGTTATTTACAGCCTCCATATCAGTGCATAATTATATACTCACAATGCAGTTTTGCTGATGCAACGCCGACCCAATCACTGTCTTTCAATTACCTCTCCACTTTTACTTATTTTTCTCTTTGGTGGCTGTAGGTTGCGATTCGTCTCTCTGCTCTGAGCCCCTCTGGCTCCCAGTTATCACTCATTTATTCTCTAATCTCTCCGTCCAGGAGCAGCCTTGGTCTGGCTCCATATGGCAGAGAGCTGAGGTGGCAGCTGGCCCTTTATCACAGCACTGAACCCGGCCAGGTTACACACCAACACACACCGTGGAAACACACACATGCAAACAGAGACAGTGCAGACTGCAGCAGCACCTGCACTCCTGCAGGCCCTAACCAGATTACACACCGCGTGACAAACACACACACGCACATGCAGAATAAAATGTACATGAAGACTAACATGTACTGGAACAAAAACACAGGTTGTACTGGCACAAACACTCGTGGGAAAAGGTAGACACATGTATACAACACAGACAAAAAGGATTTAGAAAACAGTATATTAGACTGGGGTATAAACACAGTTTGGTGACTGATTTTGCTAAATGTATTAGTTACTGAAAAATCTGTGATGGGAGCACAAAAAAACATCCAACTATAATCAAATGCAAGTCAATATGAGAGTCCACAAAATCCTGATTCATGCACAGTAACACATTTTTCTGCAGATCTGTCACTCTCCCCCTCCATCATAGGTTTCTTTTTGCATTTTATTGAAGAGGGCACAGCTGTTGGCAGTTGAGTGCTTTCTATGGTTGCCCCCTCTGTCATTTTGCACAGCTCCACATTGTTCATTCCAAGTGATGCAGTGCTCTTCATGTCTCAGTTAGAAGACACTTCCTTTGTTAGTCCTGCACAGTTTGTTGGAAATCCTACAAGAGAAACACATTTTGGCCATGGTATCTGTCTTCACCAGAAAAATACAACCTCTGTTGTTTAGTAATTACCTGTTTATGTTTTTCTGACAAGAGATGTCTTGTTGTTGTGCAAATAACTGTCCTGTTCTATCTCGTTTGTTTAATCTGTATAAAAACAGAAGTGTAAAAACAATAATATGCCGTTATACAGGGAGTTATGTGCCGGACTATTTCGGGAGCAGTTGCCAGGCAACCAGCAGAGACTCCAGGAAATTACTGATTTTGTTAACTTTGGACAGAGACAAGCTAGCTGTTTCCTCCTGTTTCCAGTCTTTGTGCTAAGCTAAGCTAAGCTAACTGGCTGCTGGCTGTAGGCTGTAGATATGAGAGTGGTATCAATCTTCCCTCCTAACTCTCCGCAAGAAAGCAAATAAGCGTATTTCCCAAAATGTTGAACTATTGCAAGTGCCTGAAGATGCAATACTTCTATTGGCCCCTACAGGTGCTAGCTTAGCACCTGTAGGGGCCCCACTCTATTGAATGGACAATGCCAACTTCCCTTTAGCAGACAAAAGAAAAAGGAAATAGTTTTCCCTCTTTTAAAACATCTACAAAGGATTTATAAACAGATAATAATGCTTTCTGGGACACATGAATGCAGTTTAGCAGTTACAAGGAGAGCTTTAATTATTTTTCTCATCTAGAGCAATTCATTTCTATCCAGTGCAAACCTTGTATCTCCACTTTTGGTGATTTTTACATTTTCAGATCAGTTCATCCAGTGAACTTTCTGTGAAAAATGCATTCTCAATAAGCTGAAAGCCACAGCTAATTGATATTTTAAAGTGCACAAAAACTCATTATTTTGAAATATATCATCAATGGTAGTTTCACAGTATTACATTTTCTTTCTTTGTTGTAAATACCAGGCGGCTGACATGAATATTTCCTCCAAGGCGTTTTTATTTACAATCAATCTACTCTAGCCCGGTCCTGTCACGCTGACTTCTTTGTGTAATGGATGGGACAGAAGCTGAATCATCCAGCGGTCTAATGTATTATCAATTACTTGATTTCTGCCCACTCTCGGTCAGATGCATTGATACAGTGTGGGTTGACAGTGAAAGCTCCATTGTCCAGGCAGTCAATAGAGCTCTGCTAAAGGCCAAACTGGCATCACCAACCTATGTAATGTATGTTGTGAGTTAGGACTGACGACACACTGTGTAAGGGCAGCTCATTAGTCAGGTCCAATGATCTACTCTATTATCAATAAGTTGATTGCTGACTGGCCTGAGCCAAATCTATTGATACAGCAGCTAGTTTCTTCTTTAATGTGTAATGATTGGGCAGGGAATGTGTGTGTGAGGGAAGTACACTGTAACATGACTAGTCCATTAGAGCCTCATTTGTAACACCGTTCCAGATTTATGCTTAAAGGCAGTGCCTGAAATGGGTTTTCGTCCACAGGTACCCTTACTTCTTACTGCATACCGCCATCTCCTGGTGAGTCTAGGTACGCACCCCTAAACACCCGCGTAACGCTTGATTTTTTTCCTGCACCGTCATTCCACGAAGATTGGCCCTACTCTGCCTCTGATTGGCTAGTGTTCATTGCCTTCGTTGGTTAGGTTTAGGTATGAGGAGTGAGATGGTTAGGGATAGAAAAAAATGTCAGGGTCAGAGCCAATCAGAGGCAGAGTAAGGGCAGGTCTTTGCAGAATACGGGTGGGAAAAAAATCTAGGGCGTAACCACGCATTCTTTGGGGGGGTCGTGTCCCCCCCAATACTGGGAAACTACCAATCTGTCCCCCCCAATATACAGTAAAAATATGTTAAATATGTCCTCCTTTTATGAACCCTGTCAACAGATCTGTTTCTTGGTATTTCCTATTTATTTTCAATTTATTTTTGTTTGTACACTTGGTTGCTCCCATGCTAGCGCACACAACTCGCGGTTGTATGATTTACACTGTTAGCATGTTGTTGTTGCTATCAGTGTTTGCTAATGAAGCTCAGAATCAGATCCCCTTAAGTCGTTCTGAGCTGTGATGGTAATCTGATGGGTTTTTTAGTTTGGTCAGTCAGTGGAGGTGAGCAAATGGAGGAAGTAACGTTACCTAAAAAGCTTAGAAAACAGGACCGGCAGCCAGACATACAAGTTTTTATTTCAGACAGTAAGTTACGAGCTACCAAAATAGGTAACGTTAGGTTAGTTTAGTAGATAAGACAATAGCTAACGTTTCAGGTAACTGTTACTACTGTACACTGTTCTTTATACACTATATAGCTAGCTAAACAGCATGATTACATTAAAGCAAATAAAACTAGTAATACAAGCAGAATATTCAGTGTATCAAATTAAAATCATCAAGGTCATCAGTCATTGTTCTTTAGGTAAAATAATGACATGTGGTCACACTGCAGGCAGCACAGAGAGACAGGGAGGGAGAGACATGCTGGAAGCAGACAGGGACATGCTCTGGAGATACAGATGATCAGGTGAGAAAGTGGAACGTGAACTATAATGCTGTTCAGTAGAGCACATAGACAGTAAGTGTAAGAATCCATCTAAATAGGTAGCTTAGTAAGGCACTACAGGTAAATGCATCTTGTGTGTGAATGATTGTGGTTACATGGAGAGCAATACTCTTATCTTAATCAGATTAAGACACGGGTGGACAACACCAATTTTTCCATGAAAAAAATTTTAAACAGCTGACAACAAGCAAAAATGAGCAAAGTGTCTTGTTGACACAAAACCACGTTTGTAAGAAGTTGCTTGTTTTAGCTTGTAAAACAGTGAACAGTAAGCAACTGACCAAAACAAAATGAAGTGGAGGGGCAGCCACTGTCTCAGAGAAATCAGACTGTTCCTTTAAATGTGAGGTCAAATGATCAATGTAGTCCTCAAAACTATGTTCTAAATGTGCACATTTTCATATATAAATATCATAGAATTGTGGGAAATGCACCAATGTCTATACCATGATTACGCCCTTGAAAAAAATAACACCTGCATAACTGCATCTATATAATGTATGTAATGAAATGCATACAAAAATACATTTGAAGTGGGATATATTACCGAGATATATGTATAAATATAAATATATCCAAGACACATGCGATGGTCATGTCATGCAACTGCTGAATTACTGGTACCTTTTTTGGTCCAATTCAGGCACTTCTTAAAAGGTGACCATAAGAGCATTTCCTACTGCAGGCCTATATTATTTGTAAAAACCTTAAGAGAAACTCATTTGGGCCACTTGGAGGCAGCAGAACAAGTGGTAAACACAACATTCAATATATTATCAGCTTAATAAAATTGTCAGAGTGAATGTGTTAGCAAACATTTACACATCCAGCAGACACACAGCAACATACGCAGTCATTTGGAGTCCTGTTTCTGCCACAAATGTAAGTCACTCACCTTTTAGCTTAGTTTTGAGTTTGAGAACAATATCTGAAGTTGATCCGAGCACTGAGACTGAAACAAAACAGTAAAGTTGCAGGCTATAAAACCAAAACAATGAGCTGAAAGATACTAAAATGGTGTAGAGTTGAGGTGGCCTGAAGAGTAAGGTGATACATCTCTGGGTTTTTTTCTTTCACATTACACATAGTCACATGAACCACTGTCAATGTGAAAATATTAATTGGTGTATTCATTACAGTCTGGCATGGCCTTGGGTCTTCTTCTTTCTTTCTTTAAGAAAGTGGCATATAGCACTGCATGCTGTTATTTTATAACTGGAGTTCATCTTGTTATGGTCAAAATTAATAACTACTAGATCATGGGTTTCTGTTTCAGTTAAGACTTATGGTTGAATATTTTAAAAGAAGTTTTTAAGTTTTTAAGAAAAACTTGATAATTAGACAATTTTATATTTATATTCATTGCATTCATTGCAGTTGGCAGCACTGAAGCAAGTAAAGTAAGTTTAATATGCACACACAAATATACACATGCATACATATATTTTGCCACTACACAAACATGCATTTACATTTACATCAAAGGTAAATGCAGAAGATTACAAATACCGAAGGCATTGTGAAAATGCTTTCACTGATGACATCTCTTGAAGCTGAAGGATTCTTGTGACTGCAGAATGAAATGCAAAAACTGTCATTTCAGCCTATTCTCCGCTCTCACATGAAAGCTGCTGGAATAAGTAGATCTCTATATCATTCTCTGTCAATCAATATGGAAACGATCGCTTTGCTCAGCTTTCATGAAGAAAAATCACAAGGGAAATAAAGGCAAAAAGAAAAAGATGGAATGGGGGTGGGGGGGATCCCTCATTCATGCATTCATTTTGACAATATCTCCCCACGCCTGAGTAGTTCATATCTCTGCTTAATGTGGTTTCATGCAGACGAGGATCTGAAGCTGCACAACAGCAGATACCGTGAGATTCATTCACAGCCTCAATCAGAAACAGAAAGAGGACTTAGGAAAATCTGCAAAGACGGCCTTTGGAGGAAAAAAAGAAACAAGAAGAAATGGTGTGAAATTTTACCAAAATGAACTAATACATGTCTGAGGAACTGAATGGCCAGCCGACTAAAATTGCCATCCTTTAGTGATGTAAATGCATTAGCCGAATAACTAATGCATTTGTTTGATTCAAATGCAGTTTTAATATCTAAGAAATGCAAACAGCTAGTCTGTAACTGCAGGAATCAAAGCTGAATATTTATTTTACTTTCTAAAAATGTCATCTAAGCTGTTTCTCTCTGAGCCTGTGAGCTTGTCGCTGTCAGTTTCATCCGCCCAGCGAGGGTTCACATCATGTACCCCACCGCCTGTCACTTAAAAGCTCTGTTGCCCAATGTCCCAGTCATTTTGTCAAAAATGTTGACAGCTGAAGAGAAAATACAGGCACACACCAAACACCTGCGACGTGTCAAAATCGCTTTGGGTGTTAATGAAGCTGGAAAGTTGGAAAAGTGTAACAACATGAAAAACTTGCTGAGCAGCAGTAGAAGTAGGTAGTTGTAATCCACAGTGGGTCCTCTGCTTAAAGGTTTAATAAAGTTCTTCCATCCACCAACAGCTGTGCACCATCATGATCTGTTACTGATGCAAATGTACATACCATAACGAGGTGTTGCATTATGGGAAGTGTAGGATATAGTGGTTTTGAAGCTTGACCCACACTACGGGACTAAAAGTCAGGATATCTCCGCCTCAGCTTTACCAATTTTGACCATTCTTGCAAATCCCCCAAGTTTTATGGAAGTACACAAAATAAATAAGTAAGTACTAAATAGCTGGGGTACCACTTCAATAACTGTGATTACAGGTAAATACAGACATTGAACACCACTAGTTTTGCCAGTTATGTTTACCATAATTGCCGCCTGGATTATGTTCCCTGGCAGAGTTCTCATGTGTTGCAGATGCTAATTTTTTAAGATGGACAGGGTGGATGCCTACAAATTGCATGACTTGGAGACACTGGAGACTGGGGCTCACATCGTAAGTCCTGCATGCAACAAAAGTAGTTTGGTTATGGTTGGGCAAAGATTGTGGTTTTAGTGAAATGTTGATAACGTGAACACTTTTTCAGTATTTAGCCAGGACAACAATCTTTCTCTAACCTTAACCAGGTGCTTTGAGTGCCTGAACATAACCATAAAAAAAGTTGTATCATGCTTTGGTTGCTACAAGTGGTTATTGTAGGGAAAACAAATGGCTTCCATTGTCAGTGAACATTATGCAGATATGCCCTGTATCAACATATTGCAACTTTATTAATGTTACTTTATTATGTTGATAAAAACGAAATACAAACAATATAATACATAAAACGTGTAACATATTTGCTGTTGTAATTTAGTATAGTATATAAGTATAGTATATTAATGTACTGTTTGAAGGAAAAGCACCTATACTCAACAAAGAGAAAAGAGGCCTTAAGTAGAAGAAGTATGAAAACAAAGCAGATTCAATTATCAGACAAATTATACAGCTAACTGTTAATTCTGTAACATGTGTAATCAGTATCAGAAGGAAAGATAAACACCCCAACAAATGACTTAATCTCAGCCTAATCAGCTTGGCAAATGCTTTGATTTTACTGTGCAACAGTTCAAAAGTGGGTTTTGGCATTCTGAAAAGTTTTTCTGTGAAAAACCAACACAAGTCCTCAAATATCAAACCAGGTCTCTGGAATGAGCGACAGCATTCCTGTTTATTTAGTAGATTTTAAATAATTCTAATATAGATGCATTTATTTGTGGTCTTGATTAAAGCTCAAAAGTAAAGCGGCAACATTCTGTTTTTCCTCTCAATGCAGTTAATTTAGTTCAGATAAGCTCACAGAAACACATTTAATTAACATTTACTTTCAGTTCATGTTTTACAACTTTTCTAAAGTTTAGAACTTGCTTGTCATTTGGATGAAAATGTAGCTGCTGTCCCAGCAGACATCTGGAGTGTTGGATGAGGTCCTGCATTATTTGACTTTAATGAATAATAGATAGAAGCTCAAGCTGAACACACTCCACTCTCTTTGACTTGAAAAATCTAGTATGTCTATTCGATTACAAAGACAAGGCACTTGTAGAAGGGCTGGAGCAAAGAAGGCACTGAAGCGTAGCTGTACAGTATGATCTTCTTTTTCATCTTTTTATTCCCTCAGTCTGCTCTCTCTTACATTCAGACTTTATAACTCACCACACTCTTGTTTCCCCCCTTTGCCTCTTGGCTAGGCATGCAATGCCTCCACACTGGTGTTTACATATTTTAGTAGTGGGAACACATGGATATGTCTCAGGCAACAAGTCATAGCCTCATCGTCAATAATTATCATTATGTCGTCAACAGGGTTTTAAAAATACTTTTGCATTACAGCTGACATGCTTTTACAAGGCGACTTATGGATGCATGATAAATATAATAATTTAAAGTTCACCTTCAGTTTCCGTGATGTCCTGAATTGTAAGACACTGAACGTTTGCTAAATCACCCACCCAAACAGTGATTGTTAGTAACCTAACCCAGCATTATTTGCAAGACCAAGTAGCATTTCATTAGTTAACTATGTTTTGTGGAACTTCCACACAGATGTATTACTAGGCCTACATCTCATCTCAAATGGATTTGGGTAAGTTAACACTCCAGCAATCCCAGCTAAACTCGCTATTCGAGATAACGTTACGTTTGCCAAACACATCAGGTAGTCCTCATCCTAAAGATTTTTTCTCTTGTCCTTGTGTATTGTATTGTATTGTTTGAAAATATGAACAATAAAACATAAATCTAACCTCTGTCTTGCTTGTCCAAGTAGGCCTATGTAAGCTAAGCAGACAAACAGGCTATGTTAGAACTGAATAACAGTCTGATCTTACATTTTTCCACATCATACACTAGGACTAACCAGCTCTACACTGTAATACTGTTTTCTACAGATCATCAGCAGGTGAGGATGCCAACTTTTTGCCTGGGACATGCAGCTTCAGACTCAGTCATATAGCACAATATCATGTGTGTAGCCATCACATGCATATTTGGCCCTTTTACAGGGTTCTTGTTTTAAAATGAGGCAGCTGGAAAGACTTAAAAGTCAGGCGGAGGCAGCATTTTTAACAAGCACATGGAGAAATCCTTAGCTTAATTAGCTAGCTAGCTAGCTAGAGCTGATTAAATCTGGTAGGACACAGCCAGCAACCGGCTAGAAATAAAAAGTCTGTTTTGGTACATCTGTCTAAAATCAAGGACCCATTGTTTAGAAAATTACTAAGAATTTCTGAGTGGTGAATCTGCCACTGTTATCGCTGTAAACTGCATATGTGCCATGCAAGCTTGACAGGCGTATTTAAGGGCGGCGGGGGTTGGCACATGGACAATTGTACGCTTTGGAAAACGGTTGCCACAATCTCTATTTAATTGGATAAAATGTGCAAAACTACCTGTATGGTCCTTTAAATACAGCATTCAGCATCTTTCAACTTTGAAGGTCAGCACGCTAGAAACTATTATCACTATTTTCATCTCTCCATCTCTGCGAAATTCACTGCCCTCAGGTAGATACATTGGCAGCACCATCTGTCTAACTCATTAAGGCCACTGTTTTTTTTAGAGGCTGATGATGGTATTTGACAGTATTACGGCAGCAGTCGGGAGAAAATAAGTTAGACAATGAGAGGAAATGTTGATGGGCTGGCTATGTTCATGGAAGAGCGGGAGGCTTTATGAAGGTATTTGGATTGCAGGGAAATGAATATATTTGGCGGGCTGGGTATGATCACCGCTCGGAGTGGTTGATGAAGCATCATGAAGAGACAATCAGAGTGAGATAGAGATGGACAAACAGTGGCAGAGAAAGAGAGAGGCCGACAGACAGAGAAAGTATTAGGGTTGCAGAGTATGAAATACTGTATTTTTTTGTATGGTTATCATTTTGAAAATGGGGATAGATGGCTGGAGGTGGATCAGCATTTAGAGAATAAACAGCAGAGAAAAACAGAGCTGCAAAGTGAAGAACCAAGTTGTTGGATGCAGATACTCACACTTTTGTTCCTAATGGAGGCAGATTAAGGGCGTTTTCACACCTATAGATTGTTTGCTCTGGTCCGAATCAGTAGATGAGTTTGTAAACTTGGAACATTTCCCCCTTGGTTCAGTTTCTTTTCATGCAGAGGACAAATCTAAGCGAACCAAAATGCATCACTACAAACCACGTGAGAACGTTCACTCTGCTTATTGGTCAGATGTGTCTGGGGCGGGAGCGAGAAAGTAAATACAGGAAGAAGGTCCTGTGTTGTGAACTAGTGCATATTTCTGTGAGAAGAACATTGCTGGTTCATCCTCCGGCTAGCTGCTACTACTAGAAACAGTTTGCTGCTCTGCCGCATCCCAGAATGCAAAGCACACCTGGCTACAAGAGCCGTTTAGCTCAAACTTGCAGAGTACACCTGGTAGTTGGGTCGCATCGAGGTCGGCTCACGTTCCCACCACAAACGAACGTCTCCAGAGTTTGTTTGGAACCGGACCGAGACCTGATCTAGATCTCGGTGCGGTTGTTGCAGTTGTTGCTGCAGTATAGTAACTACAGTATGACCACCATTTATTATCGTGAGAAAAAGTGAAAATGTGTCCTATCAGCTTTACTATACATACTGTACACGGATGACTGTAGAAGATCCCATCCATATAGACATATTGTAAAGTTTGTGGATCATTAGAAGGAAGCCCAACACTACTATTCAGACAGTCAAGGGACGGCTTACTGAACAGGTTTAGTGCTACCACTATCTGGGTACCTTAATCTCTAATCAGCTGACATTCAATGCCAACGCCACGGTAATCTGTAGAAAAGCCCAACAAGACTGCACTTCCTTAGGAAGCTAAATTGCTTTGGGGTGTGTGGAAAACTCACAACACTCTTCTATAATTCCATGATAGAGCCAGTTATTACCTTTTCTATTATTACTTGGTTTGGCAATCTCAACGGGGGACAAGAACTGGCTGCACCACGTGGTTAAAATGGCCAGTAGTAAGATCAATGGCGTCAAACTGCCTGATCTGCCTAACATCTTCTGAAAGAGAGCTATTTCAAAGGCTTGAGTACTTATAGAGTGTCCTCTCTGTCCTCTGTATGGAGAGTCTGAACTTCTGCCCTCTGGATGGAGATTCAGAGTACCAAAGGTTAGGGTGAAAAATGATTGTATCTCTCATGCTGTCGAACCGTTACATGCTCAGGATGACTCAGCTGAGGATCCATTTTCTGTATAATGGAGATGATGGTGATCTTGTTTTAACCACTGATGATTGGGCAGGAGGATAATGGCCGGATGTACTCTAGGTCTTATGTTATGCTGTCACTGATGTGAGTTGGTTTGGTTGTTTTTTTTTTTGCATTTGTTTTATGTTATGTATTGTGTTCAAGTCTGTCACCTGGCCGTGAGACAAATTTCCCCTTGGGGACAATAAAGTTGAAATTTAAGTTGCAGTATGCATCACTTACTCAGAGTGATCAGACTTTCACATCTAAGCAGAACACCAGAAAACAGGTTGGATATGAACTCATAGGCCCACTTGGAGAAACAAACATTGACATCCCTGAACAGGTGCACCCAGACAAGAAACATAATTAGTTTTTATTGCCTTGTTTAAGGCTGTTTCTACTTTTCATTTCTGTCTGTCTTTCTCTCATCGCCTTCCTTACAGTCCCCATTAACTCCAAGGATGGGCTCTCCCTTCTTTTAAAAGGTGTGAGAGACAGAGAAGGAAGCTAAAACAAACAAAGATGATTTCCAAGACAGACATTAAATGCATGCTGAGAGGTAAAGAGCTCCTCTGTCAGTTGGCCTGTTCAGATTTGTCCTGTTTTACATCTTGTGTACAAAAGAGAGTAATTTTCCTAAGGTTGCAGAAGCCTCTTGCTTTACTTTTTTATACGTTTCAATACAATTTCTGAACTTCTTGGCTAAGAAAAATTTGACAGAAACCTACACAGACATGCTCATTCTCACTTGCACGAAGGTAGCCAGTGTAAACATTGAGAATGTCATGAAAACCAAACCCCAGTGAAATATGACATCAAACTTGTATATCCTAAGGACAAAACTCAGAAGAAAACTGGCATAATTTTGAGATTTGTGTGCATTAGGAGAATAGGAGAAACAGGCTGAGGCTTTAACATAAAATAGAGCAAAAGGTGACTTCTGAAACACACACTCATGCAAGAAAACAACAAGTCTGACAAAAAAATTGAGGTCAGCAATTTCACATCACCGCAAGAGAGAAAAGCACATTATGAACTGCTTGGGGCTCAGAATTGACACATCAGAGAGCAACAAAAAGCAGCAAGAGGCAACAGAAGTCTGAAAATGGGCACAGCAGACGATAAACTGGGATGATGGGGCCTATCTATTGTACCACAACTGGGATTGTGTCCTAAACAAGCTTCTAGGCAACAGAAGTTACTTCGGTAAAGATTGGTATGTGCCAGGGTAAATACACAAATACAGAGAGAGTTAATGTAATGTAAGGGATGTAGAAAGTACCGTGGGTCCAGAGGAGACAGATTTACAGAGGGCACTGGTCCAGGAACAGCTCTGGGAATGTAACAAGCTAATCTTTCTTTCTCTGCCAGTTACACCATGAGTCTGAGGGAATACTGATGGCGCATAATTAATTTATACACAAAGAGAGCAGACTCTATTATTGTCAACACAGAAGGATCCTTGCATGGGAACTGTTTGATTTGGCTGGCGCGCACAACAAAATGGATTGATGGTGATTATATAATAAAGTCAAGCGGGGAGACATTTAGTTCATAAAATGAATGAATTCAAGTGGCAAATGTGATTTTAATCTGTGGCATTCCAGGAGTTATTACATGATACAGTGTTATAATTGACATGGTTTTACTTGTCTAGTGATTTCCTACACTTCCCACAATGCCTACTGACAATCCCCAGAGAAGAGGAGTGAACTTTACTATTATTTTAACTGGTAACACTTTATTGTAAACCCCCAGCAGTAAAATCCATCTGCTGATGAAGGCCACTAAGAGCCCCGGACGAAATGTAAGAAAGAACTAAAATGGCCTAGTAAGGTTAAGGATGAACCTTCAACTCACTGGCCTGTAAATGATTTGTACACATATATATATATATATATATATATACATATACATATACATATATATATATATATATATATATATACATATACATATACATATACATATATATATAGAGATGCATATATATATATATATATATATATATGTTACAATGGATACACCACATCAAGTGCTTACTTGACTCCACTATGAGCGTCAACATAAGCTAATGAAATAACTTTCCACTCCCAAGCGCTGGGAAATAGGGCTTACCAAACAAGCCCATGAAGTACAATAATAGTGTGGTGTCACTGGTGACTAATTAACAGCAAGCACACTAATTAAGCCTGGGTGATCCAACTCAATTTACTTGATCCACTCGCTGCCAATACTGCTTTCCAGGGAGTCCTGGGTACATATAGTATATTTAAAGACATAATAGCAGCAGTCTGGACAGTTGGTCAGTCATGCATACTTGCATCCATATTGAAAGCCTGTAGATTAGTTTGTTCCCTTTGTCATAAGGTGGGGTGCAGGGTAGCATGGTGAAACGTAAGGAAGACAAAACATCTTGCTGGCAGGGAGGTGTGCTGGAGAAATATGTAGACTTATATTTTTTAGTCTGCAGAAAACAAAACATGAAACTTCTTCTTCTTCTTCTTCTTCTTCTTCTTCTTCTTCTTCTTGCGGACTACCAGCCAACGCCAATGGTGCATGCCGCCACCTACTGTACCAGAGTGTGTAACATTATGACTTTAAACAAAAAAACTAACAAAACAAAAAAAGAATCTTTCTAAAGAAGATATATTCTGGATATTAATCCTGTTTCATTTAAATATTTAACTAATGCCCTTTGAACCTGTATTTGTTTGTCCCTTGTCTCTAACAGCCCTTTGACGCTCCCCTCTCTTCCCATATCTACCACCCTGCCCTTCAGTCTTTCTCTTTCTACACTGAACCTTCTACAACCTATCAGCACATGTTCAACAGATTCCTTGCAGTATCACATTTATCTGATTCTGACTTTTTCATGGTGTATAAAGTAGCACTGAGTCCAGTATGTCCTAATCTTAACCTGGAAAAAAATAACATCTTCTTTCCTACATTTTCCTCTATAACTTCTCACTCTGACAGACTTTTGAATTTTGTAATAATCTCTACCCTTAGTGTCTTTATTCCAGATTTCCTGCCTGCCAAGATGTCATTAGTCACTGATGAATTAATGATTTTGCTTCTGATCTCCCAAAACAGATTTCTAAAATATCATTATCATTTTTGTTTAATGCATTTTTAGCAAGTTTATCTGCAACCTTATTTCACTCTATTCCAACATGTGCCGGTATCCAACAGAAATGAACATCTATTCCTAGTTGCTGAAGATTCAATAAGCACATATATACATCTATTCAAAGATCCTCTCGAACCATTTGTCCTGATTTTATACTTTGTATTGCAGCTGCAGAATCTGAACATATCACTGCTTTCTGTAATCATCTGTAAAATAGAGATAAATATAATAGCTTTTCTTCAAATATTATTGAACTAAGTGCCCAATGTTTAAATTCCTCTCTGTCCACACTCTCCTCTTTTCTAATATTTGAAGGTTTACCTTGGGTTGAGGAAATATCCATGATGAAATGCTGCTACTAATAGCTGCTGGACTGTGTTGTATAGTATCTAATTTGTACTGTTTCACTTTCTTGTTAATGTCCCATCCAAAACCTTTACCTGAAAATGTTGTGTACTCCCAGCAGTTCTGCAGAACAGTGGATGCTAAATTTCCATTTCCTCCTCCCTGAATTCTTATCCAATATGTTAGTGTTAGTGATTCAACGAGCAATGCGTTAATTGGCGTGGTTTTGACTGCTCCCAAACTAAGTCTTAATGCTCTATATTGTATCCTGTCTAGTTTTTCTAGATGACTTTTTGCTGCTGCTTCACACACCATGCAACCATAATCCAATGTGGCTCTCATCAAAGCCCTGTATATGTGTAATAATGCTCTTTGTCAGCTCCCCATTCAAATCAGACCACACACCTCATTAAATTTTAAACACCTTTTTGCATTTGGTCTCAATATTTTCAATATGATTCTTCCATGTATATTTTTCATCAGTCCATAAACCAAGATATTTAAATACTTTAAATACTATATAATGTTAATCCTTGTCCATTATCTATTTTCTTTTTAGTGACCAGCATATAGCATGACTTAGCTATTGAAATTTTGAATCTCCAATCATAAGACCATCTCTCAACATTGACTACTGCTTTCTGTACACATTTCAACATGTGAGACATTTTTTCCCCTTTTCCAGATTGCTCCATCATCTGTGTACAATGAGGACTGCATACCTGTACCTGTATTTTCAAAGATGTCATTAATCATGAAATTTAATAGAACTGGTCTGATGACGCTACTGTGTGGTATCCCGTTTATAATTTCAAACCTTTCAGAAATTTCTGATCCTACTTTTACTTTAAATGTTCTATTTGATAGAAAGTCCATGATCCATATAACCTCCCTCTTCCTTTCCTAAAGCCGCTCTTGTACTCGTTCAACAAACATCTTTTTTCTAAAAAGAATGATAATCTGTAAACCATCATTTTTTCCATCCATTTACACAAGGGGGAGGTTAGTGCTATTGGTCTGTAATTAAAAATCACAATTTGCTGAGTCTTTTCCTGGTTTAGCAAATGGTAATATTAATGCCATCTTCCACTTAATAGGTAGTCTTCCCTCTATCCATATCTTGTTGAAAAGTTTCTAATGCTCCCTCTGGCAAATGTCTGAACATGGCATAACAAACTTGATCTTGTCCTGGAGCTGAATAAATGCTGCCCTCTAAATTCTCATTTCCCTCAAGCTGAATTCCATATCCAGAGATGAACTGATTTCTACCTTTTTATCATGCACCTTTTCATTATCTGTTAGAACTTATTCTTTCCTTTGTTTATGTATGTCAGTAAGGTGATTTCCACTGGTAACACTGGCAAATACTCTTCCAAGAAGGTTGGCGTTTTCCATATCTGTTATTGCTAAATTGTCTCCATCTGCAAGAACTGGAACTTGACTGGTTATCCTTCTCCCACTCATCTTCTTTATCATATTCCATACATGAACCACATCTCTCTCTCTTCCAATAGAAGAACAAAATTGTCTCCAGGTATTCCTTTTAGCTGTTTAATTATTTTGCGTGCTATGGCTCTCTTTCTTTTATATTCTATCAAACTGTCCAAATTCTGATCTTGCACATCTCTCTTTGCCTTTGCACTGGCTGGCACTATGGCCCATTCTTTGGCATTTAAAGCATCGTAATGCTGGAGGAATGAACTCTCTTACTGAATAGCTGAAGAAGCCTAGCATAACTTTCCTTGGGAGGTCGTGATCAAAGTCAATGGTTACTGACATTTCTGCTCTTTCTCCATTTCTTTTAGTAGTAATGCCTTTAGCATCAAGCACTTTCCGTCTTAATATCCTCCATTGAGACAGATAGTGGAAGTCCAGCTATGACTCCCCTATGACTAGCAGCTGAGCCAGGTACATGGGTTTTAACATTTTTACCATCCAAGGTATTCTTTTTCAGTAGAGCATTTAGTTGTCTTTTATTCACTGCGTGTACGAGTATACGCTTGTTAAAGTACTTTGCAAACTTTACATTGCCTACATCCTTTTCTAGAGCTTTAGCCACCGTTATGAGGTGGAAATGCTCAACAAACACAATAACGACTTTCCATTTGTTGTTTTGGTTTTCAGCCCTCGGGCTTTCATGTCCCCTAGCTCTCTTGATCGTTTCATCAGACTGAGCTGCTTAAACTACTACCATTTACACTGTCTGCCGCTCCATATCTCCATAATCCCAACCTTCATCCTCACTCCCAAAAGTCATGATTGTTACATTCATGATACCTGCTACCTCGATCACTCCACTCCACCACTTTCACCGACTTCCGCCTTTCCTCCTCGACCAGTCTCTCCCGTTCCACTCACATATATAGCATGAGATCCCGCCTGTCCAGTTCAAACTGGCCTATCAGGGCAGAACTCTAGAATGGAGAGTTGGCAAGGTTAACAACAAATACACATTGTCTTTTCAACTTGCTCATACCAACAAGACCTCAATTCATTCTTCAGACTATTTGTACATCATTCAGTATTTATCTTAATTGGCTGTTATTACATCACACTTCCAGTATCCAATCAAATCTAAGAACCCACCTATTCATACATCAGATAAAAGGGCTACTGTCGAGGCGTGCTTCCTCTTTAAGCACCGGCACAAGATGGCTTCCACAAAGGACTCAGACAAAGGACTCAAACTCAGGTTAAGGGACTGATTACTGCATGTCTTTAATATATTTTTAAGAAATAAACTTAATTCTAACGCCGAGTACAATTCTGTCTTTGTCAATTGATTTGGAACTATACATTAAATAAAGAAAACAAAAAACGGTATGTAAGAGACTGTTCACCTTTCTTAACAAAAAGGGCTTTAGCAAATAGTGAGTGAGGGAGTTGGTGCTTCTCACACCCTTGTCTAGTTGATTGCAGATATAATGGCACCATAATACCAGAGGCTGCTCTTGAAAGCACCATTCTGGATGACTTTCAAGTTTAGCTTGTTTGGAACAGATATGACCAGACAGGCAGCTTCACACTGAGTAGTCTGTTTAAAGCATGTCGAGGTTGTATAGCTTCCTCTTTGGGATGAATCTCCTCCCTAGACTCTTCTGTGCTTGCCCACATGATGGATTGCTCTGTTACAGATTTAGCCAGAAAAGCTGAGCAATTATATAGAAAGCATCAGATGAGAATAGTAAAGTGGAAGCATAAAACAGTTCTGCTTCAGTTCCACTTTTCCACTCAGCACACCAGTCATGCCTGATATTCTTCTGCCCGGTCTTGCCATGTGCAACGGTAATTTCTCTGGTGAATTACCACTTCTTGACCTTTCGTGGCATTAAGAAAGGGCACTTTCACACATAAATTGTGTATGGAGTGCTCCTCCAGCCTTTTTATCACCAACATAAAGAAAGCAAAAGCAGCATGGGAGTTTCATTATGGGAGGTTTTTTCCAGCTGTATAGGCTGTATTAGTGATTAATTGCAAGCATTTATTCTGCCTTGAATGTGCTTACCAACAGTAATACAGCATTTGAATTGTGTCACTGACATTCATTAAAACATAACAGTGTGTGCTGGAGGACACAAATCCCAGGCTTCAAGTAAATATTAACCTGTAGCACATCCAGCTCACTCAGAGGGTGTTGTTGCATATTATTTTCCAGTGTATGATATAAGATATTTTTGAATTGTACTATTCTTGACTTGAGTCCCACATTTGACATCTTACATAGAATTTGAAAATTAGGTTTAATTGACCAGAAATGCCAAATGCTGTGTTATATAGATACACTTTATTATCATACACACGTCATAAAAGTCATACTTAAGAAATACGTTGCTTGCTGTAACTGCAGACATAATAAGAATAATAGTACTGCTTTTATAGCTGCAATGATTATTTTCACTGAATAATTGACAGATTCTTTTAATGTACGTCTTTCTTTTAAGTAATGTCTTGTTTTGTCCAACCAACAGCCCAAGATCTGAAGACAGCCAGTTTACTATCCCATAACACAAAGAAATGCAGCAAATGTTCACAAATGAAAAGTTTGAATGGCATTTTTTGCTTGGAAATGACTTAATTAATTGATTATCATAATAGTTGCAGATTAAGTTTTGGTTTTTGTCTGAACTGGTAGACTTACGCAAACTGTGACAACATAAGTAGACATTGTTTTATTTTAGCAAGGCAAAAATTCAGGAACTACTGGTTTAAGTAATTTACCTGCCTTGTATCAAGCAATTTATCAAGCAAAAGCACCAAACATTTGTGGCTTCCATCTTCTCAAATGTGACAAAAGTTTTCTACCTTTCTCTATTTTATATTATTCTACATTGTATATCTATGGGATTCTGGACTGTTAGTCGCACAAAAAAGACATTTGCAGATGTTACCTTTTAACATTTTATAGACTGGGCAGTTAATAAAAAACAATAATTAACAGATGAATTGATAATAAATAATCATTAGATGCAGCCTTATAGATTCATTCTGAACAGCTGACAAAAGGACAGTGTCTGCAGGCTGAACTGTGAGGTTGGAAAGCAGATGACTCATCACCTGGAGCAGTTTTTCAGTCATTGGTATCAAATCCCCACAGATAGTATTATGGTCATTTTATGCTGCACATAATTCTCCACAGGGAGAATTTCAGTTCCTCTCTTACAGAAAGGTGAGATGTTAGTTTGGCTAAAGCTGCTGGAGCAAAAATAATTGCCCACATTTATCTGTTTTGTCTCCAGAAAAATAGTGCCAGCAGTAATGCTCAGCTAATCACAGTTCAGCTCAATTAAATACCAGCATTGTCACATAAAGCAGAAACAGAAATAGATGTACATGGCACAGGTTAACGGGCAATATTTATAATTTGACTTTGTACCGTTTATTAGGCGTTACAATGATCTCACACACATGGCTATAACAGAAAACTGTGTTTATGGGCCTGTTCTGATGATGTAAACAGTATCTAAATTTATTTTTGTGTTTTATATTTTTGCCAGTAAACACTTTCTTTTCAGAGGTTGACATGCTAATACAAAAGGAGTCACGCTCTAATTACATACCAGCTTTCAGTTATAGACCTTCAAGCATACAGGGCAAACAAAATGAAAGAACACTGAGGTGTATATATATATATATATATATATATATATATATATATATATATATACACACACACACACACAAACATATACACAAGACATC